>NW_026844589.1:6324178-6345125 GCF_025583915.1 Anolis sagrei ordinatus | reverse complement strand
GTTGGGAATGAGATCCTAGGTTCTGAAAAAACCCAAAGGGCCCCCCAGAGATCATTTAGTCCAGTGGGTCCCCCAGAGGTAATCTAGTCCAAAGGGGGTTCAAAGGTCATCTGGTCCCAATTGTCGCCACTCGCCACAAAAGCAAACCCAACCCAAAACATATTACAATATGACTATACAGTACAAATATCCAGTTGGGAATGGGACACTAGGCTCTGAAAAAACCCAAAGGGCCCCCCAGAGATCATATAGTCTAATGGGTCTCCCAGTCATCTAGTCCAAAGGGAGTCCCAAAGGTCATCTAGTCCGAACTGTTGGCGCTCACCACAAAAGCAAACCCGACCCTCCAAAATATATTACAATATTACAACATGACTTCATACACTAAAAACATCCTGTTGGGAATGGGATCCTAAGCTCTGGACAAACCGGATGGGGTCTCCCAGAGGTCATCTAGTCCAAACCATCAGGGCTCGCCATGAAACCAAACCCAACCCTCCAAAATATATGACAATATGATAATATTGCTATATACATCCTGTTGGGAATGTGATTCTGGGCTCTGAGAACACAGCTTTCCAAACGTTTTTTAAAAAGGAGCATTAAACGCACAGGAACTAGGTTATCATTGGCAATCATTAATGTTGCTTCGCCTAGCAACACATGCCTGGGTTGGGAAAGGACCGGAGGGGAAAAACAAATTATTTTGTATTGTTATTTTTAGACGCTCCTCCAAAGCTTTTAAGGCTGGAAAAGAAGAGAGTCCCTTTATGAAAAGAGCGTTTACAGCTGAACTCCGGCATTAGAGTCTTCACTTAACAATATATCAAGCACGCTAATGATTTTACTATATATGCATGTGTAATATATACCTTACATTATGACTATATATGTGTTTACTATATATCTTACCGTGTTTATATATAACACAATATAACTACAGTGTGTGTGTGAATATATATATATATATATATATATATATATATAAGTAAAACACTATTTCTATGTGTGTGATATATATACCTGTGTGATATATCTATTACAATATTACTATATGTGCGTAACCTATATATTATAGTATACATATATATTACTATTCATGTATGTGTAATGTACATTATATATATATTACAATATTGCTCTATGTTTGTAATGCATATATACTACAATATATGTAATTAATATATGTTTAGTAATATATATAGTAATATTGTAATATATACATTACATGCACATAGATAGAAATATTATATAAACATATATTGTAATATATATTAAACACAGTTATATTGTAATACATATATAGTAATCCTGTAATATATATTTATATTACACACACATACTCACATTGTAATAGTTATATATATATATATTATATACATGTTACAATATTACTATATATTACTAACCATATATTATTTCTATATATAATTATATATTACACATATATAACATATATATATATATATCACTCACACATATATAGTATATACTACATATATATATATAGTAATATTGTAATAGTCGTATATATTTAATATTAATAACATTACTATGTATATTATACTATTACTAAACATATATTAATAATATATATAGTATACATAATATATTACACACACATATATAGTAATACTGTAATACTATATTACAGTATTACTATATATGTGTAATACTGTAATGCCAGTGTGATATTAATATTACACTATAACTATATATATATATATATATATATAATTACTAAAGTATATTAATATATCTAGTATAAAATGCACACACGCATATATATTACACACATATAGTAATATTATAATATAGTCATATATATAATATTAATATTACAATATAACAATATAACAATATATATTATATTATTGCTAAATATACATTAACATATAATATATAATACATATATATCACACAAACACACACACATATATATACACAACATATATTTAGATACCAGTCTTATGCCAAGCAGGACACTATCAAAGCCCTCCCGACAGATGACCATTCACTCTCATAGATCCCAGGCTTATGCCAAACAGAACACTACCAAAGCCCTCCCAACAGATGGCCATTCACATATATAGGTGTGTGTGTGTATATACACACACATTACAATTGCCATGGGCATTTCCCAGCTTTTGCAGGAATGCTTCGATGGCGGTCCACTTTAGCAAAGTTCCTTTTGAGGAAGTTTGCAAAGTGTCTTCAGGGAAACAAAGAGGCACAAAATAAATCCAGGTAAGGAAAGGAGAGGCAACCCGCCAAAGGAGGAAGGAAGAGAAGAATCAGAGCATATCTCGAGAAACACAAACCTTCAATCGGAGGGAGCGTCACCCACCGACGTACCTGCCAGCTCATCTATCTGCCGCCTTTTAAAAACAAGGCCTAGTATTTGGAGCCCGGGGGAAAATAATAAAAGGGTCTTTTGGGGGGGATTTTGAAGGGTCTCCCCCAATAATATTACTAATAACATTAACAGTAATACTACTACTGATAATAATAGGGTTGGAGGATTCCTAGAAGAGGCCAAAGAGGGCGAGAAGTGGAGCAAAGGCCGGCCGGCCAGCCGCTGCCCTGTCCGTCTCCGTCTCCCAGGCAGAGTTTCTAATCTGGACGGGGTCACGCGAGGTGAGCCTCCAAGGCCCCGCCCACTCCCCTCCCAGCTGGGATTGGCTCTCCCGGGTGTCAATCCGGTGGCAGTCTGGGCCGCTTTATTGTTTATCTCCGGACTAGAAGGAAGCGGCCACCTGCTGGCTTGGTTTGGAAGCACAGAGTGGGAAGGGAACACTATCAAAGCCCTCCCAACAGATAGCCACACACTCTCATAGATACCAGGCTTATGCCAAGCAGGACACTATCAAAGCCCTCCCGACAGATGGCCACTCACTCTAATAGATACCAGGCTTATGCCAGGCAGGACACTATTACAACAGATGGCCACTCACTCTCACAAATACCAGGCTTATGCCAGGCAGGACACTATCAAAGCCCTCCCAACATATGGCCATTCACTCTCACAGATACCAGGCTTATGCCAGGCAGGACTCTATCAAAGCCTTCCCAACAGAGGGTCACTCACTCTAATAGATACCGGGCTTATGACAGGCAGGACTCTTATCAAAGTCCTCCCAACAGATAGCCACTCACTCTCATAGATACCAGGCTTATGGCAAGCAGGGCACTATGTCAAAGCTCTCCCGACAGATGGACACTCACTCTTAATAGATACCAGGCTCATGCCAGTCAGGACTCTATCAAAGCCTTCCCGACAGATGGCCACTCACTCTCATAGATACCAGGCTAATGCCAAGCAAAATACCATCAAAGCCTTACCAACTAATGGCCATCCACATAGATACCGGCAGGTTTATGCCAAGCAGGATGACCCCATCAAAGCCCTCCCAACAGATGGCCATCCACATAGATGCCAGCAGGTTTATCCCATCAAACCCTCCCAACAGATGACCATTCAAACTCATAGATCTATGTAAGTCTAAGGAGGAGGCAATAAATATCAGAAGGTCTATGCCAGGCAAGAGGACCCCATGAAAGTCCACCCGATAGATGCCCATCCACACTCATAGGTACTGGCAGGTTTATGCCAAACAGAACACCATCAAAGCCTTCCCGACAGATGCCCATCCAAATTAATAGATACCGGCAAGTTTATGCCAAGCAGGACGTCATCAAAGTCCTCTGGACAGACAGCCATTCACACCATCAATGGAGGTTTACAGAGGAGGCTATAGATATAATCTAGTTTATGCCAGGCAAGAGGATTCCATCCTTCCCGACAGATGGCCATCCACACTCATAAATATCAGTTAGTTCATGCCACGCAGGAGGACACCATCAAAGCCCTCTAAGGCCTTTCCTACACTTCCATATAATTCGGATTATCAGAAGATAATCCACATTATATGATTTGAACTGGATTATATGAGTCTACACTGTCATATCATATAATCCGAAACACATAATCTAGATTATATATGGCAGTCTAGAAGGGGTTTCAGGCTGGATCTACACTGCCATATAATCCAGATTGTCATAAACAATAATCCAGATCACCTGCTTCGAACTGGATGATATGCGTCTACACTGCCAGATAATCCAGTACAAAGCAGATTAAGTCTGGCAGTGTAGATAGGGCCTGGGTGTTTTCAAAAACCATGTAAACTCTTTATACACACACACATATGTATTGAGAAGACAAAACACATCCAACAACGCTAGAGCACCGCAAAATATCCAACGGAAAAGATACCAGAAAAATATACCATTGACAACCGGGAAAAGAGAATGAATGATCGAGGAAATATATAGATGAAAGAAACATATCTCTCCAGTTTCCACCTGCCTCAGCGGAGCATGCTTGCTCCTTCCATGTTTAACATTTACACAAATGACCAACCACTGCCAGAAGGGACAGAGAGTTTCATCTATGCAGACGATCCTGCCATCACCGCTCAAGCAGGGAGCTTTGAAATGGTGGAACAGAAGCTCTCTGAAGCTTTAGGTGCTCTTACTGCCTATTACAGGGAAAAATAGCTGATTCCTAATCCATCTAAAATGCAAACGTGTGCTTTTCACCTTAAGCATCTCGAGCTCTGAGGATGACCTGGGAAGGAATCCCACTGGAACATTGCAGCACACACAAATACCTGGGAGTTACCCTGGACCGTGCTCTAACCTACAAGCACACTGTCTGAATATCAAGCAAAAAATGGGTGCTAGAAATAATATCATATGAAACCTGACCGTCACAACCTGGGGATCACAACCAGACACAGTGAAGGCATCTGCCCTTGCACTTTACTACTCTGCTGATAAATACACATGCCCAGTGTAGAATACATCTCACCCCATTAAAACAATGGATGTGGCTCTTAATGAGACATGGTGCATTATCACAGGATGTCGACGCCCTACAGCTCTGGAAAAATTCTACTGTTTAGCCAGTATTGCACCACCCGACATCCACCAGGAAGTAGCAGCCAGCTATTGGACTCCAGAGCAGGAACACCTCTGATTTGAAACACCACACCAGCTTGGTAAAATCAGCAAGCAGTTTATTGTAGAATATACGTAGCCAAAGCAGTAACAAATAGTAAAAAAAGTAAAAATCCAAAATAATCCATAAACTTTAAAAAGAATCCAGGTCCATTCATACATAGAAATCCATGAAGCAAGGCACTTGAAAACATGGAACACTCAGGCAAAAATGTAAGACTTGGCAACAACTAAATACATGAAACATAGAGCATGAATTAAAGAGGTTGCCTCGACTGAGACACTGGTCTCCCATGAATCATTATAAACCCTTTTCAAAGGTTGGAACTGCCACGAAAGTGTTCTTTCTCACTTTCTCACTACATAACATTTTGTTATTTTTCTATTTTTGTAATTGAGCAGAACGCCTGAGATTCTGAAAGTTCTGCCTCTGTTTACAAAAACTTTGTTTCACTATCATCTCCTCCTGCACCTGGCAAAGCAATCTCAGTATCGTTTTCAAGCTGCTGCTCTGAGAAAAGCGGTTAAAGGTCTTTCCCAGGAATGTGGCCTTGCTCAGGCCTCTCTTCTGGACTTAGCTCCGCCCTGGGGAAACCTGCATTCTCAAGCCCTGCATGAGGAATCATGGAATCATAGAGTTGGAAGAGACCTCATGGGCCATCCAGTCCAACCCCCTGCCAAGAAGCAGGAAAATTGCATTCAAATCACTCCTGACAGATGGCCATCCAGCTCTGCTTAAAAGCTTCCAAAGAAGGAGCCTCCACCACAATCTGGGGCAGAGAGTTCCACTGCTGAACGGCTCTTTCAGTCAGGAAGTTCTTCCTAATGTTCAGATGTTCCTTTTCTTGTAGTTTGAACATCATTCCCAATATACACATCAACATGAACATCATTCCCAACATGATCATCATCATGAGCAGAATTCAGAATGGAGGACCTCCTTGTAGCAACACCAAAGGCACTCCAAGTGGCCAGCTACTGGTCAAAGGACATTGTCAGACTGTAGGATCTATATAGCAATATTAAATAACCACTCACAAGCCATTCTGCTTTGAAATGGATATATTGCTTGTATCTCTGCAGCAAAGAAAGACACTACTGATTTTTTCCCACCACCACTTCCTTTTATACACCTTTCCTGCCCATCTCCCCCTCTTCTCAGTTTCCTTATTAGAACTTGTTGCTTCACAAGTTCCACAACATGTGAGTTTTCAAAATGTCACAGAGAGAGAATTGATTCAGCCAAAATGATTCAATCACGATGTCACGGAGGGAATTTGTGATGCCTTCATGCCGTCAGAAATTGACTCCTGACAGACATTTAGTAGAACGCCAAGTTTTTAACTTTGTGTTCTTAAATACATAACTGTACCCTCAATTTGCTTCTGACATGATAAATAAATAAATTCAGTTTCCAACCCAAAAATAAAAAATAGGAAACTGAGACCATCACTGCCAGCAAGACGTTAATAAAAAATATAGGTTTTCCAAGGAAAGTATTAATTGTAAAATAGCCTCAACGTACCTGGTTCCTCCCGCGCCGCTTGCCGTAGTTGCGACGCACCAAAGCCTTATAGTTTTCGTTCTTCTTGGTCAGGTAGTAGTACAAGACGCAGTCCGGAACGTTCTAAAGAGGAGAAACAAAAGAGCTTTTCAAAAATATGATATACACTTTCACTCTGTTTAGTAAAGGGAAGTGCCACTGACTTACAGGAAAAGGAAGGAACTTTCCAAAACTTTCCTATAGTTTGCCTCTTCCCAAAAAAAAAACCACTACACACACACATCCTTACCTTTCTTTCTAAATAAGACGCAATTAAGCCAAAGTTCTTTGGATGCTGGACAAACCTGTAAAAAACACACAGAGAGAAAAAAAATCAAGTTTTCCACTTATTCCAAAGACACTTTCAATTTCTCTTTCAAATAAAAATATAATAATAATAATAATAATAATATAATTACTTGTCCCCCAACTTTCTCTCCTCCTCATAACAATAAAATATAATAACTACTTGTTACCCAACTTTCTCTCCTAATAACAATAAAAATAGAATAATGTTACTTATAACTCGACTTTCCTCCTAATAACAATAAAAATATTATAATAATATCACTTGTAACTTGACTTTCTCTCCTAACAATAAAAATATTATAATAACAATAATATCACTTGTAACTCGACTTTCTCTCCTCCTAACACAATTAAAATTTAATAATAATTTTACTTGTAACTCAACTTTTCTCTTCTTAATAACAAGAAAAATACAATAATAATTACTTGTTACCTCACTTTCTCTCCTCCTAATAACAATAATAAAAATAATAATTACTTGTTACCCAACTTTCTCTCCTCCTAATTACAAAAAAATATAAAAATAATAATTACTTGTTACCCAACTTTCTCTCCTCCTAATAACAATAATAAAAATATAATAATATTATTTGTAACTGGACTTTCTGTCTTCCTAGTGGTTGACAACAATAATAAAACTATAATAACAATAATAAAATTTACTTGTTACATAACTTTCTCTCCTAATAATAATAATAATAATAATAATAATAATACAATAGTAACAATCTATGCACATAATAAAAGGGGAAATATATATGTGTATGTGGCAGGGGTGATCCTCGCCTACAAGAAAGCCACCAATGGCCCTCCCTCATACTGCCCACACCCAAGTGAAGGTGAGACAATTTCATCCTAGGTTTTATGTGTTTACTCCACCATGGACATCCCAGTGTTCCTGACTCTCTCTTCCACTGAAATACTGCTAAGTTTATGTTCGTTAAAATACTGGAGGTCTTTGGGGAAAATTCTCCTTGAGTTGTAGTTCAGTTGTAGTTGAGTTGGGGGAGTTGTAGTTCATCTTTATCCAGAGAGTACTGTGAACCCAAACACTGATAGATCTGAATCAAACTTGGCATGAAATTTGATTATTGGAGGGGTTTGGGGAAACTAACTTTCCTATCTGGGAGTTGTAGTTCACCCACAACCAGAGAAACTGTGACCTCCAGTAATAATGGACCTGGACCACACTTGGTACACAGAAGCCCCATGACGAACTCAACCTACTGGAGGGATTTGAGGGGACTGACTCACCAGAGTGGGAGTTGTAGTTTACCCTACAGCCAGAGAGCACACCGAACCCCCCAATGATGCATCTAGAGCAAAATTGCCTAGCATAGCAAACTTGAAGTACTGATGTACTCTCGCTTTGAAAACAAAAGAAAACCAGCCAGAAATGTGTGTTACTTTTCTTTGAAGATCTCCTTCTCATGGTCAGTCCAGACGTTCATGAACTGCCGGTCCTTGTAGATCTTCATGGGGTCCTCCATCAGGCCGTTCATGTTGATGAATTTGACCCGCCGCTGCTCTGCGTCAAACATCATGGGCGGGATGACCGAGAGCTGGCGCATCTGCTTCTCGTTGTTCTGTGAGGCAAAGGAAGCCTTGTATTTATACTTCTATCATTGTATTTATACTTATGTGTTGTTGTCTGCACTTGGCACTTGGAGTGCTTCTGTGAGATGGTGGCGGGGTACAAATAAAGATTATTATTAAAAATTATTATTACTGAGCACGCCACGCAACACCATCCGTGTTCCTGGGTGATCAATGTCATTCCCTAATTGGTTCTATCCCAGACACATGGAAAAAGTTTACTAAAATGCACAAACTTTGTCTTCGTGGGAGGGACATCCTGATAGAGTTCTCAACTAATTCAACATAGTTGGTGACACAAAAACAAAGTTTCTGGTGTATAAAAACTACTTTCATAGAATCAAAGAGTTGGAAGAGACCTCATGGGCCATCCAGTCCAACCCCCTGCCAAGAAGCAGGAATATTGCATTCAAATCACCCCTGACAGATGGCCATCCAGCCTCTGTTTAAAAGCTTCCAAAGAAGGAGCCTCCACCACACTCCGGGGCAGAGAGTTCCACTGCTGAACGGCTCTCACAGTCAGGAAGTATTTCCTCATGTTCAGACGGAATCTCCTCTCTTGTAGTTTGAAGCCATTGTTCCGCGTCCTAGTCTCCAGGGAAGCAGAAAACAAGCTTGCTCCCTCCTCCCTGTGGCTTCCTCTCACATATTTATACATGGCTATCATATCTCCTCTCAGCCTTCTCTTCTTCAGGCTAAACATGCCCAGCTCCTTAAGCCGCTCCTCATAGGGCTTGTTCTCCAGACCCTTGATCATTTTAGTTGCCCTCCTCTGGACACATTCCAGCTTGTCAATATCTCTCTTGAATTGTCGTGCCCAGAATTGGACACAATATTCCAGGTGTGGTCTAACCATGAACTGGAGGAGGACTCGATATCCTCACAGCTTCGCAGTGCTGCCTGATCTGAATTCCCATTCAAAGGAAGGACCGCACAACGAAACAGGAAATAACACTTTCAAACCAGGAACAGAACCTTTTTCAGTGCCTCCTTCCACTCTCCCACCCTAGCATGGGTCAGTCATGTGAGGAAGCCAGATGAGGATTCCGGAAGGCTATGACATCGAGATCCAAGTCTGCCTCCCTTCCTCCCTCCCTTCCTTCCCTCCCTCCCTCTTTCCATCCATCTATTATAGCTTGAAGGAGGGTATGAAAGGAAGATAGCTAAAGATTCTTGAAGGCTATGGCTTCTAGATCCAAGTCCATCTTCCTTCCTTCCATCCACCCATTGTAGGTTGAGGAAAGGTACAAAAGGAAGGTAGATGAGGATCCTGGAAAGCTATCGTCTCTTCATCCACGTCTTCTTCCTGCCTGCCTGCACTTCTTCTATCCTTCCATCCCATCCATTGTAGTTTGAGGGCAGGTACAAAGGAAAGATAGGTGAAGATCCTGGAAGGCTATCGCCTCAAGATTCAAGTCTTCTTCCTTCCTTCCTCCCTTCCGTCCGTCCATCAGTCTATCAATTGTAGTTTGATGGTAGGTACGAAAGAAAAATAGGTGGGGATCCTGGATAGCTATGGCTTCTAGATCCACCTCTTCCTCCCTCCCTCCCTCCCTCCCACACCCTTCCCTCCCTCCCACACCCTTCCCTTTCCTTCTTCCTTCCATTGTATTATGAGGGCACACACAAATGGAATATAGGTGAGGATCCTGGAAGACTATGGCCTCTAGATCCAAGTCTTCCTTCCTTCCTTCCTTCCCTCCCTCCCTTCCTTCTTTTCCTCCATCCATCCATCCAGCCATTGTAGTCTGAGGGAAGGTGTGAAAGGAATATAGGTGGGGATCCTGAAAGGTTATGGCTTCTAGATCCAAGTCCTTCCTTCCCTCCCTCCATCCACCCATCCATTGTCGTTTGAGGGAGGGTACGAAAGGAAGATAACTGAGAATCCTGGAAGGCTATGGGTTCTAGATCCCAAGTCTGCCTTTCTTTTTTTCCCTCACTCCTTCATTTCCTCCTTCCTTCCATCCCTCCATCCATTGTAGTTTGACGACAGGTATGAAAGGAAGATAGGTGGGGATCCTGAACGGCTATGGCCTCTACATCCAAGTCTTCCTTCCTTCCATCCATCCACCAACTGTAGTTTGACAGCAGGTACAAAAGGAAGATAGCTGGGGATCCTGGATGGCCATGGCCTCTACATCCATCTTCCTTCCTGTCTTCCTTCCTTCCTTCCTTCCTTCCTTCCTTCCTTCCTTCCATCCATCCACCTATCTATCCATCCACTGTAGTTTGAGAGAAGGTACGAAAGAAAGATAGCTGGGGATCCTGGGTGGCTATGGCCTCTAGATCCAAGTCTTCCTTCCTTCCTTCCTTCCTTCCTTCCTTCCTTCCTTCCTTCTTCCTTCCTTCCTTCCTTCCTTCCTTCCTTCCTTCCTTCCCTCCCTCCCTCCCTCCCTCCCTCCTCCCTCCCTCCTCTTTCTATCTTTCTATCTTTCTATCCTTTATAGTTTGAAGGAGGGTATGAAAGGAAAATAGCTGGGGATCCTGGAAGGCTATGGGTTCTAGATCCAAGTCTTCCTTCTTTCCTCTCCTTCCCTCCATCCATCCATCTATTGTAGTTTGGGGAGGGTACAAAAGGAAGATAGATGAGAATACTGAAAGGCTATGGACTCTAAATCGATAGGTGGGGATCCTGGACAACTAGGGCCTCTAGATCCAAGTCTTTCTTCCTTCCCTCCCTTCTTCCCTCCTTCCTTTCATCCATCCATCCATTGTAGTTTGATGGCAGGTATGAAATGAGGATAGCTGGAGATCCTGGATAGCTATGGCCTCTAGATCCAAGTTCCTTCCTTCCTTCCTTCCTTCATTGGGGATCCTGGATGGCTATGGCCTCTAGACCCAAGTGTTCCTTCCTTCCGTCCTTTTTTAGCTGGGGATCTTGGAAGACTATGGCCTCTAGATCCAAGTCTTCCTTCCTTCCTTAGCAGGGGTTCCTGGGCAGCTATAGCCTTTAAATCCAAGTCTTCCTTCCTTTCTTTGTAGTGGTGAAAGAAAGGGTTGGGAAACCCTGCTTTAAGGCCTCACATGGCCATCCTTGTGCCCTATCTAATGTCAGCAATGTGCTAAAAGGTTTGTCCGGGAGCCCTCAAACTCTTCATCTGAGCCCATAAAGAAAGGATGAGGCTGGAGCCTGGAGCCCAAAGCAGTGCAGCGTCCCGTCCCCCCCTCGAGGCCTAGGGAACGACCGGTGGTTGAGGCTGCGTCCAACCAACCACACGTCAAGGGGGACTCACCTCCTGCTCCGAGAGCCCGTCGATGATCTCCGAGATCTCGTGCTCGCTCCGCGCGATGGTGGCGGACAGCCCGGCCCCCCTCTGGCCAACCCTGCGGACGTTACGAGAAAAGAAAAGAGAGAAAAAGACGACATCCAGACTGAAAAAAAAAAATAACGGGAGGGGAAACTATAACCCCGAGGGTCGGCGCAGGGCCTTGCCTGAGTCGGCCCGTTGTGAGAATAGAAGTTCTCAAAAAACACCAGGCAAACTTGATTGGAGGAACCGGGGAGAAGTAAAGATTATGGGGACTACACCCCCCGTGATCATGGTCAAACGCCTTGAACAAGGAAGCAGAGATTTAAACTCTTGCGCTCCTATATATATCCAATCTAAGCAGCCAACCAAGATGGCTGATGATTCCCATCATTCCCAAGCAGTCCGGATGATGATCCCAGGTGGCTAGGCATGACGGGCCCTGGAGTTCATCAAATTTTTCACTTAATAATAATAATAATAATAGTGTGCTATACTAATATTATATACACATATAATATTAATAATAGTATTATAACACTATATAATACTAATAATACAATACAATAATATAAAATAAAAATACTGTAATATAATAATACTATATTAAATATAATACTAGTGATATTATGCAATAATATATAATGATATATTGTTTTATTATTGTATATTTCTATATTTTAAGTTGTAATTTTTTTGTGAGATGCTTTAAATCTCCATATTGAGAGGTAAAGCAGGATATAAATAAAATAATTTTATTTCTTACCCACCTCTTCTGACGACAGGTGACTTTTCAGTTGTTAAAAAAATGTAATATTCAAGGCATCCGGTTGACCAGACAAGCTATTCTAAGCAGCCACTCACTCGCACCATTGGAGCTAGGGGAAAGTTACTTTTTTCTGAATGGCCTGGGAAAGGGATTTGGGGGATGATTATCCCAACAAAGTTAACTGTCTCCCAGCTTGGATTCAAACATACAGCCGTCCCTTCGCACAGTTAACAGAAGGAACACAGGGCAGTAAAATCCTAGCTTAGAAAGCTACCAACGGAATTAGAAGACACCACATGCCAAACGGGGCCTTTCCATGTTCTCAATGGTGCCACAGACAGCTTGAAGCAGGAGTTCTTCGAACTCGAAAAAACTTCTCGCACACGTTCCCTACTCGACAGGATTGATGGGATACGTCTCCAATGACCAAGAAACCAAAGCCATGCCTATGTAAACGCAGGGAATCCGATTATGATGGTTTCCCGGTGAAGCATAATCATTAAAGAGCTGCAAAAGGGCAAAGGACCCGGACCTGATGGCACTCATTAAAGAGCAGCAAAAGGGCAAAAGACCGGGACATGATGGCACTCATTAAAGTGCGGCAAAAGAGGCAATGCCTGGACCTGATGGTGCTCTTCATTAAAGAGCTGCAAAAGGGCAAAGGACTGGGACCTGATGGCGCTCCTCATTAAGGAGCTGGAAAAGGGCAAAGGACCTGGACCTGATGGCACACGATGTGCCCAAAACGGGAAGCAGGAAAACACAAAAACCAAGAGAACACAACCCAAAGGAAAGAGGGCCGCACGGAGCGAAGTATCCTGAGAAGGGCACGGCTGACTAACCTGCTGGAACCCTGGACAGGAGGCTCTGCGCGCTGCAACATTTTGTTGCTGGTCTCCCTAATGATAGGAGAAAAAAAACACACACACACGCCAAGACGTTCCCAATGGAAATGCCAACGTACTGACGCGCTCGTCTGGGCACAGAAGGGCCTTTGCTTCGGCTTGCGCGCACAAGGAAGCAAAGGGCCGCCAACGCCACCAACGCCACCGCAGCAGAGTTTGATCTTTCTTTAAAACCTTTTCCCCTTTTATTTCTTTTCTTGCAGAGACCAGAAATCCCACGCAGGCAAAGGAGATTTGGGTTGCTTCTCTAACTCAAACTCAAACTTCCTATCTGTTCCTAATTCCACAGCCCCTCAATCGCATTGCAAACCAAGCATGGAAACCAAAGGAAGTTCGAGCGCACTACGCCAGCGGTGGCAAAACATAACACCAGGGAAAGGAAAATAACAGTAAGAACACAAAAATAGGATTGCTTTAAATTAAAATTTAAAAATTTAAATTTAAATTAAAAGGGGAGAGGTATTGAGGTGACAATAATGTAATATTCTAATTATAACATTATGTATAACTATACTATAATATTTATAATACTATAACAAAATAATATTTTCATTATATGTATTATAACTCTATTATATGATATTACAATAAGTATAATTGTTATATTTATCATATGTATTATTAGATTATATTATACTATAATAATCGAATCCGGGGGCGGGGTGAGCTCCCGCTGTTAGGCCCAGCTTCTGCCAAAATAGTAGTTCGAAAACATGCAAATGTGAGATCAATAAGTATTGCTTTGGCGGGAAGGTAACAGCACTCCATGCAGTCATGCCAGTCACATGACCTAGGAGGCGTCTATGGACAGCGCCGGCTCTTCGATTTAGAGTCGGACTAGATTTATTGTATTATTATTATGTATTATTGTATGAAAATATATATTGTAAGCCACTCTGAGTCCCCTTCGGGGTGAGAAGGGCGGCATATAAATGCCGTAAATAATAAATAAATAAAGGACCCTGATGAATTGGGGCTATACCCAGGCATTGAAATACGGGAATTTAAGCTATGTTATCTTTCAGATTACATATGAATATGACACATGGCTTCTGAATATGACACATGGCTTTTTATAATGTACATTTTGAAATATGTTGTGAGCCGCCGTGGGGTCCGCTCTAGAGAAAGGTGGCAGAGAAATCTCAGGAATAAATCAATATCTTTGCCAGAGACTCCTCTCGAGTCCATACGAAATCAGGCAAGGATCTAAATAAATATAATAATAATGCCCCGGCTCAGAGAGGAAGAAGTGCGACCGCTGGCGTAGTCCCCCCTTGGTGTCTAGGAAGTGCCTATATACGCTGGCGCAGGCGAGACCGATCCGGAGGGAGCGCGCCATTACCGTTGGAAGCGCTCCTGCTGCTCCCGCTGCTTCCGGATCTCTGGGAACTGCTTCTCGTAATACTCCCGCGTCTTGCTCTCCTTGGCCTTCCGGCGCGGGTTGTTCTCGATCCGGTCCACCTTCTTCTCCCAGGCCTCCATCAGCTCGTCATAGCGCTGGCAGATCTTCTGCTCCTGAACATCCCAAGACATATAGATAAATAGTAAGAAGTGTTTGGGCCAATGTATTATTATTATTACTAATCTTGGAGTCTCCTCTAGGAGAGGAAAGAAGGATATTATGATTATGATTATTATCAAAAATGGCTCATTCCTCTTATTTTTGGAAGTGTTTGGGCCAATGTAGTATTATTATTACTAGTCTTTGAGTCCCTTCTAGGAGAGGAAAGAGGGATAGTATTATTATTATTATTATTATTATTATTATTATTATTATTATTAGTCTTCGAGTCTTTTCCAGGAAAGAGGGATAGTATTATTATTATTATTATCAAAAATGGCACATTCCTCTTATTTTTGGAAGTGTTTGGGCCAATGTATTATTATTATTACTAGTCTTTGAGTCCCTTCTAGGAGAGGAAAGAGGGATAGTATTATTATTATTATTATTATTATTATTATTATTATTATTATTAGTCTTCGAGTCTTTTCCAGGAAAGAGGGATAGTATTATTATTATTATTATTATTATTATTATTATTATTATCAAAAATGGCACATTCCTCTTATTTTTGGAAGTGTTTGGGCCAATGTATTATTATTAGTAGTAGTAGTCTTTGAGTCACTTCGAGGAGAAGAAAGAGGGATGTTGTTATTATCAAAAATGGTCCATTCCTCTTATTTCTGGAAGTGTTTGGACCACTGTATTATTATTATTATTATTATTATTATTATTATTATTATTATTATTAGTCTTGGAGTCTCTTCCAGGAAAGAGGGATAGTATTACTATCATTATTATTATCAAAAATGGCACATTCCTCTTATTTTTGGAAGTGTTTGGGCCAATGTATTATTATTATTATTATTACTAGTCTTTCGAGTCTCTTCTAGGAGAGGATAGAGGGATATTATTATTATAAAAATGGTCCATTCCTCTTATTTTTGGAACTGTTTGGGCCAATGTATTATTATTATTATTATTATTATTATTATTATTATTATTATTACTAGTCTTTAAGTTTCTTCTAGGAGAGGAAAGAGGGATATTATTATTATCTTCATCAACAAAATTGGCACATTCCTCTTATTTTTGGAAGTGTTTAGGTCTATGTATTATTATTATTATTATTATTATTATTATTATTATTATTACTGGTCTTTGAGTCTCTTCTAGGAAAGGAAAGAGGGATGATATTATTATTATTATTAAAAATGGCCCATTCCTCTTATTTTTGGAAGTGCTTGGGCCAATATATTATTATTATTACTACTAGTCTTTGAGTCTCTTCTAGGAGAGGAAAGAGGGATAATATTATTATGATTTATTATGATTATGATTATTATCATAAAATGGAACATTCCTCTTATTTTTGGAAGTGTTTGGGCCAATATATTATTACTATTACTAGTCTTTAAATCTCCTCTAGGAGAGGAAAGAAGGGTATTATTACTATTATAATTAATAATAATATTAAAATGGCCCATTCCTCTTATTTTGGAAGTGTCTGGGCCTATTATTATTATTATTAAATTATTCTTTTTCTCCAGAAAGAGTCTCCAAGCAGCTATACCCAAGCCCTGCGAATGATGATGATCACAATGATAATAATCATCATCATCATCATCATCAAAAATTGCCCATTCCTCTTATTTTTGGAAGTGTTTGGGCCAATATATTATTATTATTACTAGTCTTTGAGTCCTCTCTAGGAGAGGAAAGAAGAATATGATGATGATGATGATGATGATTATTATTATTATTATTATTATTATTATTATTATTATTATTAAAATGGCACCTTCCTCTTATTTCTGGAAGTGTTTGGGCCATTGTATTATTATTATTACTACTCTTTGAATCTCTAGGAGAGGAAAGAGGGATATTATTATTATTATTATTATTATTATTACTATTATTACTATTATTAATAAAACAGCCCATTCCTCTTATTTTGGAAGTGTCTGGGCCTATATTATTATTATTATTATTATTATTATTATTATTATTATTATTATTATTTCTCCAGAAAGAGTCTCCAAGCAGCTATACCCAAGCCCTGGGGATGATGATGATCACAATGATGATAATAACAATAATAATAAATGGCACATTCCTCTTATTTTGGGAAGGTTTGCGCCAATATACCCAAGCCCCAGATGAACACAATAATAATGCTGTTGCACTGAGTGATGGAAATGTGTGCGTACCCGCTGTTTCCTGGCGTGGTTCCTCCGCTTGAAGAACAAAATCAGCTTCTTCCTCATGATTTGGTTCCTTGGAAGAAGGGAAGTAGAAAAGGTTTGAGGATTTTTAGAAATTCAACTGGTGCAAGGGTGATGGTTTGGAGATGTCACTGGTGTTGAGAAGCCCCAAGCTCAACACCAACGTCAAACCGATCAGCTTTGATGTGGTGTCTCTATTGACCAAGGATCTAGTAGCAGATATAGATATATATCCCATGTGCCTAGTTTCCAACAGACTTCTCAACCTCTGAGGATGCTTGCCATAGATGTGGGTGAAACATCAGGAGAGAATGCTTCTGGAACATGGCCAGACAACCTGGAAAACTGACAGCAACCCAATGTTTGGAGAGTTTGCAAAGAACTTTGGAAGAGGTCAAATGAAGCCGGCCAAGGAACTGTTAATATTTAATTGTCCCAGGAAGTCAGGACAAACTGAATAAACCCCATTTAGGAAAAGGAAAGGTCATTAAGGCTGCCAATTTAGGGCAGAGTTATATAATTTCATTATTATGGGACACACTTCTTCCTACTGTGATAAAAATATAAAAACAAAAATAAAAATAGAAGATGTGATGCTGATGAAATGGGAATGTATAGATCTGGGAATAGACTATGCAACAAGGCAAGTGCTTTAAAACAACAACAACAACAACAACAACAACAACAACAACAACAGAAGATTGACCCTGATGTGATGGGACTATTTTTGTAATGCTGTCTCAGTATTGGGAAGGAATGTCTACATCTGGGAATAGACTATGTAACAAGTCAAGTGTTTTAAAATAATAACAACAACAGAAGATTGTTATTATTATTATTATTATTATCAAAAATGGCATATTCCTCTTATTTCTGGGACGGGACTATTTCTGTAATGCTGTCTCAATATTGGGAAGGAATGTGTAGATCAGGGACCAGACTATGTAACAAGGCAAGTGCTTTAAAATAATAACAATAACAACAACAACAACAGAAGATTGGACCCTGACAATTTTGGTAATGCTGTCTCAATATTGGGAAGGAATGTGTAGATCTGGGAATAGACTATGCAAGAAGGCAAGTGCTTTAAAACAACAACAACAACAACAACAACAACAACAACAACAACAACAGAAGATTGACCCTGATGTGATGGGACTATTTTTGTAATGCTGTCTCAGTATTGGGAAGGAATGTCTACATCTGGGAATAGACTATGTAACAAGTCAAGTGTTTTAAAATAATAACAACAACAGAAGATTGTTATTATTATTATTATTATTATCAAAAATGGCATATTCCTCTTATTTCTGGGACGGGACTATTTCTGTAATGCTGTCTCAATATTGGGAAGGAATGTGTAGATCAGGGACCAGACTATGTAACAAGGCAAGTGCTTTAAAATAATAACAATAACAACAACAACAACAACAACAGAAGATTGGACCCTGACAATTTTGGTAATGCTGTCTCAATATTGGGAAGGAATGTGTAGATCTGGGACTAGACTATGTAACAAGGCAAGTGCTTTAAAATAATAACAATAACAATAATAACAACAACAACAACAACAACAACAGAAGTTTGGACCCTGATGGGATGGTCCAACTATTTTTGTAATGCTGTCTTAGTATTGGGAAGGAATGTATAGATCAGGGAATAGACTATGTAACAATGCAAGTGCTTCAAAATAATAATAATAATTGTAATAATTAATAATAATAATAATAATAATAATAATAATAATAATAATAATAATAGAAGATGGGACCCTGATGGGATGGGACTATTTTTGTAATGCTGCAAGTATTTTGGAAAGGGAATAGACTATGTAACAAGGCAAGTACTTTAACATAATAATAATAATAGTAATAATAATAGAAGACGGGAACCTGATGGGACAGGACTATTTTTGTAATGCTGTGTGAATGTTGGGAAGGAATGTATAGATCTGGGAATAGACTATGCAACAAGGCAAGTGTTTTAAAATAATAATAATACTAATAATAATAATAACAATAACAATAATAATAATAATAATATGGGATGGGACCCTGATGGGATGGGATACTATTTTTGTAATGCTGCATGTATTTTGGAAAGGGAATAGACTATGTAACAAGGCAAGTGCTTTAAAATAATAATGATGATGATGATGATGATGAGAATAATAATAATAATAACAACAACAACAACAATATGGGATGGGACCCTGAGGGGATGGGACTACTTTTGTTACGCTGCATGAATGTTGGGAAGGAATGTCTAGATCTGAGAATACACTATGCAACAAGGCAAGTGCTTTAAAATAATAATAATAATAATAATAATAATAATAATAATAATAATAATAATAATAATAGAAGATGGGACCTTGATGGGACAGGACTATTTTTGTAATGCTGTGTGAATGTTGGGAAGGAATGTATAGATCTGGGAATAGAATATATAACAAGGCAAGTGTTCTAAAATAATAATAATAATAATAACAATAATAATAATAGAAGACGGGAACCTGATGGGACGGGACTATTTTTGTAATGCTGTGTGAATGTTGGGAAGGAATGTGTAGATCTGGGAATAGACTATGCAACAAGGCAAGTGCTTTAAAATAATAATAACAACAACAACAACAATAATAATAGAAGACAGGAACCTGATGCGACGGGACTGTTTTTGTAATGCTGCGTGTATTTTGGAAAGGAATATATACATCTGGGAATAAACTATGTAACAAGGCAAGTGCTTTAAAATAATAATAATAGTAATAATAATAATAGAAGACAGGAACCTGATGGGACAGAACTATTTTTGTAATGCTGTGTGAATGTTGAGAAGGAATGTATAGATATGGGAATAGACTATGGAACAAGGCAAATGTTTTAAAATAATAATAATAATAATAATAATAATAATAATAATAATAATAATATGGAATGGGACCCTGATGGGATGGGACTATTTGTGTAATGCTGTGTGATTGTTGGAAATGGATGTATAGGTAGGGAAATAGACTATGCAACAAGGCAAGTGCTTTAAAATAACAACAACAACAACAACAACAATAATAATAATATATTAATAACGACAACAATAGAGGGTGGGACCCTGATAAAATGGGAACTTGTCTTCTTCCAAAAGACTCCTCTTAAGTCCATATGAAACCAAGCAGGAAAATGTTATTTGCACACATCAAAGCTTGAATGAGTTGTGGTTTGAGGCTACAGCATGCCTGGCAATGGGGATTCTGGGGGATGCGCCCTCCACAATGCAATCCTTCCCAGCCCTGAAGTATTAAATATTGTATGGATCACAACACCCATCACTTTCAACAGGAAAGAGGGTGGCTTTTCCGGCGGACCCTTCCCAGGATGCATTGTAAACCTAAGGGAAAGGCTATAGCATGGGCCAAACTTACGTCTTGATGTTTTCATGGTACACTTTGGTGTCCGACGGTTGGTTGTAAAGTGGCTGCAAAAAGAAAAGGGATGGCGTGATGGTCGCGATTGCAATCCCCATTGACAACCCCCCTTTTCCCCACTTGCAATGGGAAAAAGCCACAGGACTCACCAGTTCGACTCGAGGTCCCAAACCTTCAAAGATCTTGTGAGCTTCCTCTGCTTTTTTCTGCCGTGGAGAAAGAGAATAAGAAACAGCTGAGTCAGAGACTCGTTTTTGCTTGGAACGTCAATGGTATCAGGAAATTAAAAAATATATGTTCTTAATTGTATTTAAAGTCCTATTTTAAGCTCCAGGGGGGAAAGAAAAGAAAGGAGAAGGGAAGGAAGGATGAAGGAAGGAAGGAAAAAAAGAAAATAAAGAAAGG
>NW_026844589.1:6250033-6309314 GCF_025583915.1 Anolis sagrei ordinatus | reverse complement strand
AAACAAACAAAAAACAGGGTCGGTACCTTTAAGGGCCGAAGAGGACGGGTGGAAGGGAGAAGAGGAGCGTGCGTGCGTCAGGGACGCCAGGGACGTCAGACGTCAGAGAGGCGGAGCCACGCAAAGATAGAAAGGGGTGGAGCCCCAATTAAAGGAAAAGAAGAGCAACGTGCAAAGGAAAGACAAACGAGGGAAAGGGACGGAAAGAAAGTAAGGGCAGAAGAACAAAGAACGAAGAACAGTGAACCCAGAAGCACAGCCAAATAAAAAATCAAAGAGAACTAAAGAGAAGAAACAAAACAAACAAAATAACAAAAATAAACAAATAGATATATAGATATATATATAGATATATAAGACACCCCCAATATACACATTAAAAATACATTAAAAATACAAAAATACAAAAAATATAAAATACAAAATACAAAATATATATGAGACACCAAATATACACAAAAATAATTAAATAAATAATAAAATAATAATAATAATAATAATTTTTTTAAAAAAGAAGAAAAAATAATAAATAACAAATATTAATAAATAAAATAAATAAAATAAAATAAAATAAAATAAATAACAAAATAATAATAAAAATAAAATAAATAAATAATATATATACACATAAAAAATAATAAAAATAATAAAAAAATAAAAAAATAAAAATAAATAAAATAAAACAATAATAATAATAAATAAAATAAAAACAAAAAAATTAAAAAAAATTAAAAAAATTTAAAAAAAATAATAAAAATTAAAATTAATTTCTTTTTCTTAAAAAAAAATTATTAACAAAATAAATCTGTCAAAAAAAAGAAGACAAAGAATAATATAGTAGAAACTATATACTGAAGAAAATTCTAAACAACTGGAAGAGAGTATTAAGGGAAGATAACAAGGAAAAAAAAAGAATACTACCAAAATAAGAATAATAACAATAATAACAAATCACAACACAAAGAATGATAAAACCCTCCAAAAGGAGAACAACAATAAAGAAGGGGGAAAAATTATACAAAAATAAACAAACAACAAACGACAGAAAATGGCTGATAACAAAGGGGATAAAAAGTCTGCAGCATCCAAACAGAATAAAATAATGACCCCAATGGCATTAACGTCCACAACTCCACCCTCTACACCAATCCCAGCGAGGAGACAATCAATACAGTCCGAACCCTCATTACTTGATCTGATGCAGGAAATGACGAAGATACAAGAACACATCGAGAAAAAAATAGAAGATAACCAATTGAAGACACAGCAGAACATGGAAAAACTCTTTCAAAAAGAGATGGGAAAGCTAAGGCAGGAAATGAAGGAAGACCTAGCAGTGATTAAAAAAGAAATGAATGCCATCCAGGAAGACATAAAANGGGGGGAAAGGAAAAGAAGAGGGAGGGAAGGAAGGAAGAAGGAAAAGAAAGGGAAGGAGAAAAAGAAGGGAAAGACAGGAAAGGAGGGGGGAGAAAGAAAAAGGAGGGAAGGAAGGTGGGAAGAAAGCCTTGAATGAGTGGCCAGAAGCGTGGCGCTCACCCGATTCTCGTCGTAGATGATCTGGACAATGCTGCGGTGCTTCTGCTCCACCGGAGGAGGGGAGACGGGCCTCTCGGGCTCAGGGGGCTTCGCGGCTTCTTCTTCGAGTTGTTGCTGCCAAGACAGGAGGAGACCAGCCAGTTGGTCGAAGGGACGCTCGTGACCTCCCCCCTCCCCCATGGGAACCCCTATTTCTCCCTTCTCCAGCTCTCTACTTCTCTTACTGCCTTCCTTCTCCAGTTGTGAGTCCATTTCTGTCTTCTCCAGCTCTTACAGTCTTCCTTCTCCAGCTCTGAGAGTCCCTTTCTTCTTTCTCTTACCATCTTCTTTCCTCACTCTGAAAAATTATTTCTCCCTTCTCCAGCTCTGAGAGTCTACTTCTCCCTTCTCCAACTCAGAGTATCTTTCTTCTTTCTCCAGCTCTGAGAGTCTCTTTCTTCCTTCTCCAGCTCTGAGAGTTTACTTCTCCAACTGAGGGTATCTTTCTCCTTTCTCCAGGTGTGTGAGTCTACTTCTCCCTTCTCCAACTCAGAGTATCTTTCTCCTTTCTCCAGCTCTGAGTCTCTTTCTTCCTTCTCCAGAGTTTACTTCTCTGAGAGTATCTTTCTCCTCTCTCCAGGTGAGTCTACTTCTCCCTTCTCCAGCTCAGAGTATTTTTCTCCTTTCTCTCGCTCCGAGAGTCTACTTCTTCTTTTTCCAGCTCTGAGATTCTCTTTCTTCCTTCTCCAGCTCTGAGAGTTTACTTCTCCAACTGAGAGTATCTTTCTCCTTTCTCCAGGTGTGTGAGTCTACTTCTCCCTTCTCCAGCTCAGAGTTGGCTTATTGTCTCCCTTCCCCAGCTCTGAGAGTCTACTTCTCCCTTTCTCCAGCTCCAAGAGTCTACTTCTCCCTTCTCCAGTTCTGGGAAGGCTTAGTGTCTCCTTTCATCTTACTGCCTTCTTTCTTTACCCTGAGAGTCTTTCTCCCTTCTCCAGCTCCAAGAAGGCTTACTGTCTCCCTTCTCCAGCTCTAAGCGTCTCTTACTCTCCCTGGGAACCCGTTGCCAGAGAGAAGGGTGCCCACTTGCTTCCCCTCGAAACCCCAAAGGGGAACGTGGGCAGTGGGGAGAAGGGGGTGGTCCCTGCCTGCGTGCCTGGAGGCCCTCACCTGCTTCTTCTTGAGCTTGAGGATCTGCTGCTCCACCTTGGCGATCTCCCGGTCCACGCGGTCCATGCTCTGGATCAGCTCCTCCTTGGAGAGCTTGGAGGGGGAGGCGTTCTGGTCTTCCCCGCAGGACGGCCCCGAGAGCGGCGACAGAGGCACCTCATGCTTGCCCACAAAGCCCGGCTCCTTGCAAGCAACGGAAAGAGACATTCAGGCGGAGGAGAAGCAACAAAAGAAGTGCATGACTCTGACTTTATTTCTCCATTGGCAGAGAAAAAGAGAAGTATAAATATTGATAATGCTATAATAATAATAGTAATACTAAACACTAATCATTCTAATATAATCATTATCATCTAGCTATGGGGCACACCACTTTGAGTGGGAAGGTTCACGCACATTCCACACCTATGGAGAGAATTAGAAACACTGGGATGTCTATGGTGGAGGATTTGATGTGTTTCCTCCAACACAGACATCCCAGTGTTTCTGACTCTCTCCACTGGTGTGGAATTTGCATGACCCTCCCCACTACCACCCCCTTATCCCTTTCCTAAGTGAGGTATATATACTAATAATACTAATCATCATCATCCTCCAGACACCCCAGTGTTTCTGACTCTCTCCACTGGTGTGGAATTTGCCTGACCCTGCCCACTACCTCTCCCTTAACTCTTTCTCAACTGAGGCATATATACCAATAATGCTAATCATCAACCAAATATCCCGGTGTTTCTGACTCTCTCAATTGGTGTGGAATTTGCATGACCCTGCCCACTACCTCTCCCCTAACCTTTTCCTAAGTGAGGTATGTATACTAATAATGCTAATCATCATCGTCCAGCCATACCAGTGTTTCTGACTCTCTCCACTGGTGTGGAATTTGCCTGACCCTGCCCACTACCTCTCCCTTAACCTTTTCTTAACTGAGGTATATATACCAATAATGCTAATCATCATCATCCATGCATCCCAGTGTTTCTGACTCTCTCCAATGGTGTGGAATTTGCATGACCCCGCTCACTGCCTCTCCCTTAACTCTTTCCTACACAAGGTACATATACTAATAATGTTAATAATAATCATCAGCAACATCCAAATATCCCAGTGTTTCTGACTCTCTCCATTGGTGTGGAATTTGCATGATCCTGCCCATTATCTCTCCCTTAACCCTTTCTTAAGTGAGGTATATATACTAATAATGCTAATCATCATCACCCAGACATCCCAGTGTTTCTGACTCTCTCCATTGGTGTGGAATTTGCATGACCCTGCCCACTGCCTTTCCCTTAACCCTTTCCTAAGTGAGGTATAAATACTAATAATGCTAATGCCAATAATAATAATAATATCATCATCTTCCATGTGTTTTCGCTTTGGCAGAAGAAAAGTAAAGTATAACTACAAATAATGCTAATAATAATTACTAACAATGCCAACATCATCATCACCTATGTGTTTTAGCTATGCTGTTCTTATTATTAACAATAATCATCATCATCATCATCATGTATGTCAGGCCTGGGCCAACTTTGGCCCTCCCTCCGGGTGTTTGGGACTTCAACTCCCACAATTCCTAACAGCCTACCGGCTGTTAGGAATTGTGGGAGTTGAAGTCCCAAGCATCCGGAGGGAGGGCCAAAGTTGGCCCAGGCCGGGTGTAAGTGCTGAGCAGGCTGACCTTCTTCAAGTCGGAGGTCCGAAGCCCCTCCTGCAGAGCGTGAGCCAAGGGCAGGGCGGCGGCAGCAGCACTGACCCGTTGGTAATGGGCGTCGGACAAGGGGTCGAGGCGCGGACGCTTGGCCTCCAGGGCGTCATGGTCGGCGGGCGAGGGGCCGGCGTGGAACTGCGCCTCGTAGCCGGACCTCCGCTCCTGCGGCCTGGCGGAAGGAAGCAAGGAGAAGAGTGAAGTCTTGAGAAGCAAGGGAGGGATCGAATGGTGCTTTCCTCTAAGGCACAAGGAGGTTGGACTTGGTAGCCCTTCCTACTATAGGAATCTATAAACAGAAACTGAATGGCCATCTGTTGGGAGGGATCGAATGGTGCCTTCCTCTAGGGAACAAGGAGATTGGACTTGGTAGTCCTTCCTACTATAGGAATCTATAAACAGAAACTGGATGGCCATCTGCTGGGAGGGATCGAATGGTGCCTTCCTCTAAGGCACAAGGAGATTGGACTTGGTAGCCTTTCCTCCTATAGGATTCTATAAACAGAAAGGGAATGGCCATCTATTGGGAGGGATCGAATGGTGCCTTCCTCTATAGGATTCTATATATTTATTTGATCAGTCATATGACCATTTCAAAATACAAAATATAGGATTCTATAAACAGAAACTGGATGGCCATCTGCTGGGAGGGATCGAATGGTGCCTTCCTCTAAGGCACAAGGAGATTGGACTTGGTAGCCCTTCCTACTATAGGAATCTATAAACAGACACTGAATGGCCATTTGTTGGGAGGGATCGAATGGTGCCTTCCTCTAAAGCACAAGGAGGTTGGACTTGGAAGCCCTTCCTGCTATAGGATTCCATAATAATGTATTTATCTTATTTCAAAATACAAAATATAGGATTCTATAAACAGACACCGGATGGCCATCTGTTGGGAGGGATCGAATGGTGCCTTCCTCTAAAGCAAAAGGAGGTTGGAATGGGTCGCCCTTTCCTCTCTAGGATTCTATAAACAGAAGCTGGATGGCCATCTGCTGGGAGGGATCGAGTGGTGCCTTCCCTTATGGCAGAACTGGGTGAGACTGGATGGCCCTTGGGATTCCCCTCCAACTCTAGGATTCTCTAAACAGAGGCTGGATGGCCATCTGCTGGGAGGTGTCTTTCTTTAAAGCAAAAGGGGGTTGATGACCCTTCCAGTTGTAGGATTCTACAAACAGAGCCTGGATGGCCATCTGTCGGGAGGGATCAGATGGTGCCTTTCTCTAAAGCACAAGACGGCCTTGTGTGGTTCCTTCCAGATCTAGGAGCCAATGAGCCTCTGGCTAAAACCCTCAGCAGGGGGCCATCCCGAAGAGGACTTCCCCCCATGCAACCGCCCGGAGGGAATTCAGACTCCACCTGATTGTGTGAACGCCGTAAAGGGGATGCAGGACAGGGACGTACCTGTCTGCGCCAGGGTGGAACTCGGACAAGAGGGAGGGGCGCCGGCGGAGCTGCTGCTGCTGCTGGAGGAGCTGCGTGGCCTGGCTGACCTCCAGGTGCGCGGTCCGGAAGTCTGGAACGGCAAACTCCTGCCGGAAGCAGAGGGATGCCGGGTTAGGGAAGGCCTGGAAAACCCTTCGCCAGCTCGGAGAACCTACTTCTCCCTTCCCCAGTTCTGGGGCTAGTTTTCCTATCTCCAACATTGAGAGGGCTTACTGTCTCCAGCTCTGAAAGTCTCTTTCTCCTTTCTCCAGCTCTCAGAGTCTACTTCTCCCTTCCCCAGCTCTGAGAAAGCTTACTGTCCTCTTTCTCCAGCTCTCAAAAGACTGTCGTCTTACTCTTCTCTGAGAGACTACTTCTCCCATTTCCAGCTCTGAGAAGGCTTACTGTCACCCTTCTCCAGCTTTGAGAGTCCATGTCTCCTTTCTCCAGCTCTGAGAGTATACTTCTCCCTTCCCCAGCTCTGAGAAGGCTTACTGTCTTCCTTCTCCAGCTCTGAATCTCTAATTCCCCTTTTCTCCAGCTTTGAGTCTATTGTCCCTTCTCCAGTTTTGAGATGGCTTACTGTCTTCTTTTTCCAGCTCTAAGAGTCTGCTTCTCCCTTCCTCAGCTCTGAGAAGGCTTACTGTCTTCTTTCTCCAGCTCTGAGAGTCTACTTCTCCCTTCTCTAGCTCTGAGAAGGCATACTGTCTTCCTTCTCTAGCTCTGAATCTATTTCTCCACCTTTGAGTCTATTGTCCCTTCTCCAGTTTTGAGATGGCTTACTGTCTTCTTTTTCCAGCTCTGAGAGTCTGCTTCTCCATTCTCCAGCTCTAAGAAAGCTTACTGCCCTCTTTCTCCAGCTCTGAGTGTCTATTTCTCCCTTCTCCAACACTGAGGCGGCTTACAGTCTTCTTTCTCCAGCTCTGATAGTCTACTTCTCCCTTCTCCAGCTCTGAGAAGGCTTACTGTCTTCTTTCTCCAGCTCCGAGAAGACTTACTGTCTTTTTACTAGAGTCTACTTCTCCCTTCCTCAGCTTTGAAAGGCTTACTGGCTTCCTTTTCCAGCTCTGAAAATCTATTTCTCCTTTGTCTTACTGTCTTCTTTACTGATAGTCTACATCTCCCTTCCCCAGCTCTGAGAAAGCTTAATGTCATGTTACTCTACTCTTGAGAGGGTATTTCTGTGGTATAATATAATAATTGTATATTATATATTACGTGCAACATGACTAATAATATGGTAGTACAATGGTATAGTACAATATAGTAATATGTCATAATAATCTTGTGCTATGCTAATATTGTAATATATATATACGTATAAAATTAATACTAACATTATACTGTAAGAACATAATACTAATAATACAATATAGTAATATATAGTAATAATATTGCAAAATAATAATACTAATATACAAAATATAATTACTACTAATAATATATAATAATGTATAATGATAATACTGTTTTATTATTGTATATCTGTATATTTGAAGTCTCCGTATGGAGAGTTAAAGCAGGATATAAACAAATAAATTATTATGAGGTTATTATAATCAATAATAATAACAATAATATTTTATTTATACCTTGCCACCCTCTCCCAAAAGGACTCAGGGCAGATTATAAGCACAAAATGGTGCCATTACAACAATATATATGGAATTTATCATGTTACATAATGTTATTGTTATTACCAACTAATTCAAAACAGGGTACAAACACAGTCAAAACACATCCACATAAACTATATACAACAAAACAAGCATGTGCATATATATATGTATATATATATATACACACACACACACATATACATATAATATTTATTTATTTGACCAGTCATATGACCATTTCAAACATATACATATATATGTGTATCTCATACTATAAAATACAAAGTTTGGGGACCCCAAGAGGCTATCTAGTCCAACCCCTATTACATTTCTTAAGTTTGCTGAACTCTAGAAAGGGACCTCAAAGGATATCTAGTCCAACGCCTTTCATATTTCTAGGCCTCTCCAACCACTTAAGGGACTTCAAGGGTCTAATATAATAATAATAATAATAATAATAATAATAATAATAATATCAATAATAATAATAGTAATAATAATAACAGTAACAACATTGGAATTTTAGAGGCATTTTAATTTAATTTTAATTACCTTTTAAGATAATGGGCATGGTTTTATGCTTGCTTTAATGCATGGTTATGTTACTAGGAGTCCCCAGTGGTGCAGCGGGTTAAACCACTGAGTTGCTGAACTTCCTGACCGAAAGGTCGGCAGTTCAAATCCGGAAAGCAGGTGAGCTCCTGCTGTTAGCCCCAGCTCCTACCAACCTAGCAGTTCGAAAACATGCAAATGTGAATAGATCAACAGGTACCGCTCAGGCGGGAAGGTAACGGTGCTCCATGCAGTCATAGAAATTCCCAAAATAAATAATATTAATTATTATTCTTAATTATTATTAATTAATAAAAACAATATGTGCCCTCCATCCCTACACTACCATGGATTTCCATCCCTGCTGACCTGTTGATGCCGCCCGCCGGGGAAGGTGTACTGGACCGAGTGGGTGGGGTAGCGGCCCTGCTCCGCGCTGAAGGCCCCTTGGCTGGTGGGGTAGCCCGAACTGGACATTCTCGGGTCAGGACGAGGGACGACAAGGATGAAGACGATGAGGGTCTTCGCAGGGCGGCGGGATCACGACGGGGGAGCTTCCGGTCTGGTGGGAAAGAAGAGAAACAGAGAGGTGAGAAGAATCCGTTCCGAGGCGAACTCCACACAGTGTTGCTCTCGGACATTCGACATCTTGACTCCATGGACTCATAAAGAACACACACACACCTCACAACAGGCCTTCCTGGATTTGGGCCAGCCGGCTGCCTGCACAACTGCAAAAGCCACCTGCTATTTACGCCTGCGCCCCAAAGAGTATCTATATTAGCGTACCAGACTCCATACTTTTCTATACACTGTTCTGCAATATTTCTGAGATATCGACGTTTGTATATATCTGGCACTGCCCCGGTTGGGACCATTGCCTACCTGCTTTTTCCTTTCTCCAGCTCTGAGAAGGCCTACATTCCCTTCCTCTATCACCGACAAGGCCTGCTTTCTGCTTTCTCCAGCTGAGGTCTACTTTCCCCCTTCACTAGTTCTGAAAAAGGCCTACGTTCCCACTTTCCAGCTCTAAGAAGGCCTGATTTCTCCCTTTGAAATCTGTGAAAATGCCTACAATCCCTTTTCCCATCCCTGAGAAAGCCTCCACTAGCTCTGAAAAGGGCCTACGTTCCCACTCTCCAGCTCTAAGGAGAACACCTACATTCCATTTCTCTATCCCTGAGAAGGCCCGCTTTCCCACTTCTCCAGCTCTGAGGAGATGGTTTGCATTCCCTTTCCCCATCCCTGATTAGGCCTGCTTTCTCCTTTCTCCATCTCAGAGGCCTGCTTTCTCCAGCTCTGAGAGGAAGGACAACATTCCCTTTCTCCATCCCTGAGAAGGCCAACTTTCCCACTTCTCCAGTTCTGAGGAGGAGGCCTACATTCCCTTTCCCCCTCCCTGAGAAGGCCTGCTTTCCCACTTCTCCAGCTGTAAGGAGGCCTACATTCCCTTTCTCTATCCCTGAGAAGGCCTGCTTTCTCCAACTCTGAGGGGAAGGACTACATTCCCTTTCTCCATCCCTGAAAACGCTTTCCCACTTCTCCAGCTCTGAGAAGGACTACATTTCCTTTCCCCCTCCCTGAGGCCTGCTTTCCCACTTCTCCATCTGTAATTAGAAGCCTACATTCTCTTTCTCCATTCCTGAGAATGCCTGCTTTCTCACTTCTCCAGCTCTGAGGAAAAGGACTACATTCCTTTGCTCCATCCCTGAGAAGGTCTGCTTTCACCTCACTCCAGCTCTAAGAAGAAGGTCTAATTTCTCCTTTCTCCAGCTCTGGGAGGGCCACTTTTATAGTATCTCCATGGCCGCTTCCTTCCATCCCTTCATAGACATGCTACTGACATCACAGAGGGCCACTTCCCCTCGCAACAGCCCATCCGGTGACATCACAGAGGCCTGCTTCACCTAGCAAAAGCCTTTTTGGAACAAGTAGGGGATTCTGGGAGCCATTCCCCACCCAAAGTATAGATATGATGGAAGCTTTATGATCAACCAGAACTTCCCAGAAGACATCCCAGCCCAGTTTCACCATGGCCTCACCACAAGTTCTTTCCAGTGGGACCATGAAGCCTTTATATGGAAAGATGGGAGTAGCCATGGGGAGCATTCTCAGCTTAGTCATAGCTAATGTCTACATGGAACACTTTGAGAAACAACAGCAAAAAAGGCCATGATATGGTTCAGATATGTGGACACCTTCACCATTTGGAGCCATGGAGGAGAAGAACTCCACAAGTTCTCAGACCACCTCAACAGCATCCACCCAAGCATCCGAATGGAGAAGAAGAACTTCGCAAGTTCCTGGACCGCCTGCCTCAACAGCATCCACTCAAACATCCAAATGGAGAAGAAGAACTCTCCAAGTTCCTGGAGAATCTTAGCAGCATCCACCCAACCATCCAAATGGAGAAGAACAACTTCGCAAGTTCCTGGACCACCTCAACAGCATCCACCCAAGCATCCAAATGGAGAAGAAGAACTCTGCAAGTTCCTGGAGCACCTCAACAGCATCCACCCAAGCATCCAAATGGAGAAGAAGAACTCTGCAAGTTCCTGGACCACCTCAACAGCATCCACCCAAGCATCCAAATGGAAAAGAAGAACTCTGCAAGTTCCTGGACCGCCTCAACAGCATCCACTCAAACATCCAAATGGAGAAGAAGAACTCTCCAAGTTCCTGGAGCATCTTAGCAGCATACATCCAAGCATCCAAATGGAGAAGAACTCCGCAAATTCCTGGACCATCTCAGCAGCATCCACCCAAACCTCCAAATATAGGAGAAGAACTCCAGAAGTTCCCAGACCACCTCAACAGCATCCACCCAAGCATCCAAATGGAGAAGAAGAACTCTACAAGTTCCTGGACCGCCTCAACAGCATCCACCCCAACATCCAAATGGAGAAGAACTCCACAAGTTCCTGGACCACTTCAACAGCATCCACCCAAATATCCAATTCACCACGGAAAAAGAAAATGAAGGACAACTGCCATTTCTAGATGTCCTGTTCATCTGCAAAACAACCAACAATTGGGCACAACAATCTACAGAAAACCTACACACATGGATAGATACCTATACAAATATTCCAACCATCACCCAAGTCAACAAAGAAGCACAACAAAAGCCCTGGCAGACCATGCAAAAGGAATCTAGAAGCCCACCTCCTCCAAGGGGAATAGAACCACCCAAACTGGGCTCTCCAGGCCAATGGAGACTCCACCACAGGGCATCAGAAGAGCTTCAAGGCCAAGAACAAGCCATGAGAGTCAAGAGAAAGACCCATCCAGGGGGAAAGTGTCCTTACCAGACATCAAGGGAACCACTGACCGCAGAGGGAAGCCGATGAGGAAACACAACCTAGAAACTATCTACAGACCCATTAAGAAAATACAACAAATGCTACATTAATAATAATAATAATAATCCATTTTCCTTTCCAAGAGGAGACTCAAAGATGATAATGATGATGATGATAATAATAAGTCTTTGAGTCTCCTTTAAGAGACGAAAGCAGGACATTATTATTATTATCATCTGAGTCTCCTCTTGGAAAGGAAAATGATTATTATTATTATTAATTCATTTTCCTTTCCAAGAGGAGACTCAAAGATGATGATGATAATAATGTCCTGCTTTCGTCTCTTAAAGGAGACTCAAAGACTATTATCATTATTATTATTATCATTATCATCTTTGAGTCCTTATTATCGGGGGGGGGGGGGGACACAAAAAAAAAAAAAAAGAAAAAAAAAAAAAAAGAAAGGAAAATGGATTATTATTATTATTAGTTCATTTTTCCTTTCCAAGAGGAGACTCAAAGATGATAATGACGATGATGATGATAATAGTAATAATAATAATAATGTCCTGCTTTCGTCTCTTAAAGGAGACTCAAAGACTATTGGTATTATTATTATTATTATCATCATTATCATCTTTGAGTCTCCTCTTAGAAAGGAAAATTGATTATTATTATTATTATTAATAATTCATTTTCTTTTCCAAGCGGAGACTCAAAGATGATAATGATGATGATAATAATAATAATAATGTCCTGCTTTCATCTCCTAAAGGAGACTCAAATACTATTATTATTATTATTATTATTATTATTGTACATCACACAGTCCTAGACACTTGGGAAGTGTTTGACTGGTGATTTTGTGATACGAAATCCAGCATATATATCTCGTTTGCTGTGACATACTGTGTTTTTGTGTCAGTAAAATAAAATAATAATAATAATAATAATAATAATAATAATAATAGAAGGAGACAGAAGGCCTGATTCTTGCAGCCCAGGAGCAATCCATCAGGACAAATGCCATTAAGGCCAGGATCGAAAAATCAGCGGATGACCCAAAATGCAGACTGTGCAAGGAAGCGGATGAAACCATGGACCATCTCCTCAGCTGCTGCAAGAAAATCGCACAGACGGACTACAAACAGAAGCACAACTCTGTGGCCCAGATGATTCACTGGAACTTATGTCACAAGGACCACCTGCCAGCAGCAAAGAATTGGTGGGATCATAAACCCATAAAGGTTGTGGAAAATGAACACGCAAAAGTACTGTGGGACTTTCGAATCCAGACTGACAAAGTTTTGGAACACAATACACCAGACATCACGATTGTGGAAAAGAAAAAAGTCTGGATTATTGATGTCGCCATTCCAGGTGACAGTCACGCATTGAGGAAAAACAACAGGAAAAACTCAGCCGCTATCAAGACCTCAAAATCGAACTGCAAAGGCTCTGAATGCATAAACCAGTACAGGTGGTCCCAGTGGTCATTGGCGCACTGGGTGCCGTGCCAAAAGATCTCAGCCGGCATTTAGAAACAATAAACATTGACAAAATCATGATCTGTCAACTGCAAAAGGCCACCTGACTTGGATCTGCACATATCATTCGAAAATACATCACACAGGCCTAGACGCTTGGGAAGTGTTCGAGTTGTGATTTTGTGATACGAAATCCAGCATAGAGATCTCGCTTGCTGTGACATACTGTGTTTTTGTGTCAGTAAAATAATAGTAATAATAATATCTCACTTTACTCTCCTAGACAAGACTCAAAGGCAATAGCAATAATAATTGTTGTTGTTGTTTATTTATTCAGTTGCTTCTGACTCTTCGTGACCTTCTGGACCAGCCCACGCCAGAGCTCCCTGTCGGCCGTGGCCATCCCCAGCTCCTTCAGAGCCAAGCCAGTCACTTCAAGGATACCATCCATCCATCTTGCCCTTGGTCAGCCCCTCTTTCTTTTTTCCTTCCATTTTCCCAAGCATCATTGTCTTCAATAATAATAATAATTAATAATAATAATAATCCATTTTCATTTCCTAGAGGAGACTCATAGACCATAATAATTTCTTGTTGTTGTTCATTCGTTCAGTCGTTTCTGACTCTTCGTGACCTCATGGACCAGCCCACACCAGAGCTCCCTGTCAGCCGTCACCACCCCCAGCTCCTTCAAGGACCATAATAATAATAGTAGTAGTAGTAATAATATCTCACTTTATGCTCCTAGACAAGATTCAAAATAATAATAGTAAAATATATTAAAATAATAATAGTAAAATATATTAAACTAATAATAGTAAAATATAATGCAAAAATAATGAAATATAATTCTAAAATAATGCAAAATAACAATGAAATATAGCAAAATAATAATAGTAAAATATAATGCATAAATAATAAAATATAATTACAAAATAATGCTCCTAGACAAGACTCAAAGGCAATAGAATAATATCCCACTTTCCTTTCCAAGAGAAGACTCAAAGAAAATACTACTATTACTACTACTACTACTACTACTACTAATAATAATAATAATAATAATAATAATAACAACTTTATTTTTATACCCCACCTCCATCCTCCATCTCCCCAAAGGGACTCGGGGCAGCTTACATAGGGACATGCCCAACAAAACAGGTTAAAATAAGCATTGGAAAACAAGCAATATCAAATATTAATAAACATAAGATCAAACAACATTACAAAATGATTAAAAGCTATCATGGCTGAGCAAATAAAGTGCTGGGTTCGGTTCATAATTACGAAGTGCAATTAATCCTAAGAAGAGCCAGAGAAAGTGCGAAAATAATCCACTTTCCTCTTCCAAGAGGAGACTCAAAGACGACAATAATAATAAATAAATAATCTACTTTCCTTTCCAAGAGGAGACTCAAAAACAACAACAATAATATCCCAGTTTCCTTTCCAAGAGGATACTCAAAGACAAAAACATCAACAACAACAATAATACACATTGCTTTCCTAGAGGCAATAGCAATAATAATAATAATAATAATAATAATAATAATAATAATATCCGGCTTTCCTCTTCTAAAGGAGGCTCAAAGGCAATAACAACAAGAAGAATATCCCACTTTCCTCTCCTAGATGGGACCCAAAGACACCGATAATAATAATAATGAAATAATAACGTCAGATAGTTCCACGGCAAACATGAAAAGAAATCACAAATATTTAACAATATTAATATTATCAATAATAATTGATATTATTGATATTATTAACAGCCATTATTAATAATTATATCTAAATCATAAATACTAACATACTAATTATAATATCATATTATACGAATATTAAATAATAATAAAATACAATAATATTATATAATAATATATTAATACAACATAATATGTATCCCTTTATCTCATTGGTCGTTAATCCATCCTTTGGGCTTCACAAAAAATATACCATTTGTTAATATATATGATCCTGTACTATTATTTTCCATTTCTGCCCAAATAGCTTAAATTAATTTAAAATGTAATTTATAAAATACTAAAATACTGTAATATATATTATAACAATATATAATATGAAACAAATTAATACTATATTATAATACTATATTATAATATAAAGTTAAATAATAAAAGATAAAGTATATAATACAAAATAATATGTATTATAATAATACAATTATAACATAATCATATGAAGCTAAAATATAATAAAATATAATATACTAATGCAATTATAATACATTATTATTAAATAATATAGGAAAAAATAATAAAATCAAACAACATAACTCTTATAATATAATAATTATAATATAATAAAATATAATAATGCAAAATGTATAATATGATATGAAATAGCATAGAGCAATATATATGAAATAGTATAAAACAAAACAATGCTAGTAAAATATAATACAAAATAATAAAATAATTTAGAGTAACAAAATAATGCAAAATTAGAAGAATATTATATATTGCAAAATAACAATAGTAAAATATAATGTAAAATAATAACAATAATGTAAAATAATAATGCAATATAATACAAAATAATAGTAAAATATAGTAATAAATGCAAAATAATTAAAATAGAGTAATAAAATGCCAAAGAATACAATTCAAAATCATAGTAAAATATAGGAATAAAATGCAAAGTAATTAAAATAAGAGTAATAAAATGCCAAAGAGTAATACAATATAATTCAAAATCATAGTAAAATATAGTAATAAAATGCAAAATAATTAAAATAAGAGTAACAAAATGCTAAAGAGTAATACAATGTAATTCAAAATAATAGTAAGATATAGTAATAAAATGCATACCAATTAAAATAAGAGTAATAAAATGCCAAAGAATATTACAATTTAATGCAAAATAAATGTTAATAACATAGTAATAATATGGAAAATAATAATACAATATATTGCAAAATAATAATAGTAAAATATAGTAAAATAATAATAATAATAAAATATAATGCAAAAATAATTAAATATAATTATAAAATGCAAAAAAACAATAAAAGATAGTAAAATAAGAACAGTAAAATATAATGCAAAAATAATAAATATAATTACACAATGCAAAATAACAATAAATAATAGTAAAATATAATGCAAAAATGATAAAATATAATGATAAAATAATGCAAAATAACAATAAAATATAGTAAAATAAGTGTAATATATATTGCAAAAATGATAAAATGTAATTACAAAAAAATGCAAAATAACAATAAAATATAGTAAGATAATAATAGTAAAATATAATGTAAAATGATAAAATATAATGATAAAATAATGCAAAACAACAATAAAATATAGTAAAATAATAATAGGAAATATAGTAAGATAATAATAGTAAAATATAATGCAAAAATAATACAATATAATGATAAAATAATGCAAAATAACAATAAAATATAGTAAGACAATAATAGTAAAATATAATGCCAAAATAACAAATAACAAAATATAATGATAAAATAATGCAAAATAACAATAAAATAATAGTAAAATATAATGCAAAAATGATAAAATATAATTAAAAATAATGCAAAATAACAATAAAATAATAATAGTAAAATAACAACGAAATATAGTAAAATTATAATAGTAAAATATAATGCAAAAATAATGAAATATAATTAAAAATAATGCAAAATAACAATAAATAATAATAGTAAAATATAATACAAAAATGATAAAATATAATTTTAAAATAATGCAAAATAACAATAACATATATTAAAATAATAATAGTAAAATATAATGCAAAAATAATAAAATATAATGATAAAATAATGCAAAAAACAATAAAATAATAATAGTAAAATATAATGCAAAAATAACAAAATATAATGATAAAATAATGCAAAAATGATAAAATATAATTCTAAAATAATGCAAAATAACAATGAAATACAGTAAAATAATAACAGTAAAATATAATGCAAAAATAATGAAATATAATTATACAATAATGCCAAATATTAGTAAACTATAGTATTATAATGCAGAATAAAATGTGTAATAATATAATATGAAGTAATAATGATACTAATGGTGATATAGAGCTTTCCAGGGGCCTCTCTCTTTCCCTCCCTGGAGACTCACCTGAGGAGATCCAAGAGGAGGAAGAGCAGGAAGAGCGCCTCCTCCCTCCTTGCTGCTCCCGCCGCCATCTTGGCTCTTCCCTTCCCCGGCTCCCCTCCCTCCTCCCCTTCTTTCTTCCTTCCTTACTCCCTGGCGAGGCCCCGCCCCTGGCCCCGCCCACAGTCCTGGCAGCTACATACAATAACACATCTCTTCCTCCCAAACCATAACATACATACATCCACCAATTGCCGTTATAAGATAAAAAAAAATCTCAACCCTTACATTGATAATTAGACAAAATAAATAGAAATTAACCTTGAAGTAATTGACAATACTGCAATACATTATATTATAATAATATAATAAGTTAGTAACAATCTAATAACATAACAATACTCATTAACTATATAATAACATATATAATAAAATAATTCATAATTATAATTATATATAATTATATAATTAGTCAAGGAGCGTGCACTACATATCTGCCAGGACGCCGCTTTTTTTTCTCCCCTCAGGAAGAGAAGACTCCCGCGCTTTGACCAATGAGAGAGCGAGGCAAAAGGGGGCGTGGCCTCCAAAGCACCATCCAATGGGAGAAAATGGCGGAGGCAAGGGAAAGGGAGGGGGGAGGAGTGAGGGAGCGAGGCAAAAGGGGGCGTGGCCTCCAAAGCACCATCCAATGGGAGAAGATGGCGGAGGCAAGGGAAAGGGAGGGGGGAGGAGTGAGGGAGCGAGGCAAAAGGGGGCGTGGCCTACAAAGCACCAACCAATGGGAGAAGATGGCGGAGGCAAGGGAAAGGGAGGGGGGAGGAGTGAGGGAGCGAGGCAAAAGGGGGCGTGGCCTACAAAGCACCAACCAATGGGAGAAGATTGCGGAGGCAAGGGAAAGGGAGGGGGGAGGAGGGGGAACACAGAGCTAGGAAAATAAGAAGGGGGCGTGGCCTCGCCCGCAGTAGCCCGCGCGTCGTCGCCGCCGCGTGCCCCGCCCCGTGCGCGCCGTCCCGCGCGAGCGACCGTCGGCCGTGTCCCGACGTCCCCGCGCCGCCGCGGCGACGTGTCGCGGCGTGCGCCCCGGCGCCCGCGTCGCGTGCGCGGCGCGTTGCGTGCGCGTGCGCGGCGCCTGTCCCGGCGCGCCGCTCGCCTCCCCGGCTCCCGTCGCGTCCGCCGCGGTCCCGCGCGCGGTCGCGCCCCCGTGGCCGCTTGCGTGGCCAGCCGCGCCGCGTCCGCGCCGTGCGCGCGCGCCGCCGGGGGCCTCCCAAAGCACCAACCAATGGGAGAAGATTGCGGAGGCAAGGGAAAGGGAGGGGGGAGGAGTGAGGGAGCGAGGCAAAAGGGGGCGTGGCCTCAAAAGCACCAACCAATGGTAGAAGATTGCGAAAACAAGGAAAGGGAGGGGGAGGAGGAGGAACATAGAGGTAGGAAAAGTGAAGAGCTCCGCTTCTCAAACATGGACACATTCAGAATATCAGGCATTCGACTTAAAAGGAGAGAGGAGTAGGAGGAACACAGAGCTCGGAAAAGGAAAGAGCTCCGCTTCTTAAACATGGACACATTCAGACTAACAGACATTCAACTTAATTATATGAATATTTATTGTAAACATCAATATAAACAAACATAATCAAACATGATAAACATGGACACATCCAGACTAACAGACATTCAACTTAATTATATGAATATTTATTGTAAACATAAACAAACATAATCAAACATGATAAACATGGACACATCCAGAATAACAGACATTCAACTTGATTATATGAACAACACTTAATATTTATTATAAACATCAGTACAAACATACATAAATGTCATCAATACAAACATAATATCATCAATACAAACAAACATACATATATATATATTGTATATATATTTTATGTATATAGATATATTATGTTCAATTATATATATATATATATATATATATAATTGAACATAAAATAAATAAGCAAACATAACATAAACATAAATGTCATTGATATAAACATACATAAATATAAAAAATATGGACACATCCAGAATAACAGACATTCAACTTAAATTATATGAACAACACTTAATAATTATTGTAAACATCAATATAAACAAACATAATATCATAAATACAAACATACATAAATATAATTAAATATATATATATAATTGAACATAAAATAAATAAGCATAAATAATATAAACATAATGTCATTGATATCAACATACATAAATATAAATAAACATAAATCTAAATATAACATTAATACAAACAATGTCATTGTCTTTTTATGTAAAACAATGGAAAAAAGTTGTGTATCTGTTTTTCTTTCTAAGCTCCTACTTCTGAGGAGCGAGTTATATTCTCAATAAAGATATATATTAAAAAAAACATACAATATAAAACAAAAACATAGGCATAAACTGTTAATACAACATATACATTAAAATAAATTTAAAACCAGTTCCGCTCTCTTCTTCATGCAAGGTAAGCTGCCAGGGGCAAAGATTTCAAAAAGGGGCCTGGACTATTTGGAATGGGCTAAGCCAAGACTAGTGCAAGGAGAAGGGGAAAATGGGATTAGCTGAATGCTACAGTTCAAGGATCGGTCTCAGCAATAGCCCTACTAGGGGACCAGGGCCACTCAATTCCAGTTCAAGGATCGGTCTCAGCAATAGCCCTACTAGGGGACCAGGGCCACTCAATTCCAGGGCCAATTAAAGGACTATAAAAAGGGTCTGGGATGGAAGAAAAGTTTCCTTCAGATGACAGGGAACTGGGGAATGGATGGTGTACAAGGCCAAGTCCTAACTGTTGGACCAAGGGTTTGATACTGGAGACTAGTCATTGAAGGCCTGATGAAACCACCAAGTCCAAGTTCTTACAGAAGGAGGTGAGGGATGGGACCAGGAAATCAGAAGACATTTACTTCTTGGAAGGAGAGCAATGACCAATCTCAATAAAATAGTGAAGAGTACATTGAACTTCCGAGCAGTCTTCAAAGGCAACCCCACGTAGAGAGCGTTGCAGTAGTCTAAACGGGATGTAACCAGAGCGTGGACTACCGTGGCCAAGTCAGACTTCCCAAGGTACGGGCACAGCTGGCGCACGAGCCTAAGCTGTGCAAATGCTCCCCTGGTCACCGCCGAAACCTGGGGTTCCAGGCTCAGCGATGAGTCCAGGGTCACACCCAAGCTGCGAACCTGCGTCTTCAGGGGAGTGCGGCCCCATCCAACACAGGCTGTAACCCTATGCCCTGTTCGGCCTTGCGACTGACCAGGAGTACCTCTGTCTTGTCTGGATTCAATTTCAATTTGTTCGCCCTCATCCAGACCGTCACAGCGGCCAAGCACCGGTTCATATATATATAAACACACCAGTTTATATATATATAAACACACACACACCTTGGCTATATATATATATATATATGAATCACCATATTGAACCAGAGAGAGCAAAAGAACTTGAACAGAGAGTCCAGAGACCTATTGCTTTTAATGCGCCGGAACCATTGTTTCAGGACCATTGTTTCCCACCGGACGGTTCTTGACACTTCCGGCTGTTTTGCTTCGGCCGGCATAATGGCGGCGCACGTCTTGCTCGTGTTGCTTCTCCCTGTCGTTTCGGTCTGGCTGGTTTCCTGCTGGTGGCTGCGCCGCTACTGCTTCTACAGACGGCGGACGTTTTTCGCCGACGGACTGCCCGCGACGCTCTTCGTGACGGCGCATCCTGATGACGAAGCCATGTTCTTCGCGCCAGCCATCCTCGGATTGGCTCCCGCCCCGCGGTGGCTGCTCTGCCTCTCCTCAGGTGAGGGTTGCTTAGCAACAGTGACGTCAGCCGCTTAGCAACGCTCGCTCCTCCCTCCCATTGGCTCTCGCCTATTTTTTTTTTCCTTTGCGCCGCGGTGAGCCATTTTGTGAGGAAGAGAGTCGCGTTAGGGGGTGCGCGTGACGTCAGCGGACGCCATCTTTTTTTTAAAGAAATATAATGCAAAATAAAATACAAAATAAATATAATAAAAAATAAATATATTAAAATATTAAATATAATAATATGTAAAATAATAACATATCATATATGTTAATAATACTAAAGTATTATTTATTATTATATTATTTATATAGTATATATAATAATATATAAAATAATATATGATATATGTTAATAATACTAAAATATTATTTATTGTTATATTATTAATATATTATAAATAATAATATATAAAATAATAACATATCATATATGTTAATACTAAAATATTATTTATTATATTATTTATATATTATAAATAATAATATATAAAATAATAATATATGATATATGTTAATACTAAAATATTTATTGTGATATTATTAATATATTATAATATATTTATTATCATTATTACATTATTTTTCCTCTATTATTCTTACTCTGTTATATTATTATATTTATTATATTATTATTTCCTATATTATTAATTTTCAAATTATATTATTATATTAATATTACTCTTTCCTGTATTATTACTAATTTTCATATTATGTTATTATATTTATTATATTTATATTGTCATTGTTTCCCATTTTGTTCTTGTTATATTATTATATTATTAATATTTTTATATTTATTACATTATAATTATTTCCTACAATATTATTATATTATATTATTATATTTATGCTATCATTATTTCCTATATTATTAATTTTAATATTATATTAATATTATTGTTTCCTGTATTACTAATTTTCATATGTTACTATATTTATTATATTTATTATATTTATATTATCATTATTTCCTAGATTATTATTTCATATTATATTATTATATTTATATTGTCATTGTTTCCCATTTTGTTCTTACTTGTTATATTATTATATTATTAATATATTTATATTTATTACATTAAAGTTATTTTCTATATTATTATATTATATTATATTTATACTATCATTATTTCCTATATTATTAATTTTAATATTATATTATATTATACTTTCCTGTATTATTACTAATTTTCATATTATGTTGTTATATTTATTATATTTATTTTATAATTATTTCCTATATTATTATTAACTTTCATATTATATTCTTATATTTATATTGTCATTGTTCTATGTTATTATTATAGTATATTATTATATTTATACTATCATTATTTCCTATATTATTATTAATTTTCATATTATATTATTAATATTGTTATTTCCTATATTATAATTGTTATATTATATTATAATATTTATTATATGTATATTATAATTATTTCCTATATTGTTATTAATGCTATATAATTATTTCCTATATTATTAGTAATTTTCATATTGTATTATTACATTTATACTAGTAATTTTCATATTATATTATAATTTATTATATTTATATTATTTCCTATATTATTAATTGTTATGTTATTAATATGTTTATTATATCTATTACATCATTATTATTTATTATTGATATTTCCTATATTATTATTATTATTTATATTATTAATATATTTATTATTCTATTACATCATCATTATTTATTATTGGCATTTCCTATATTATTTCATATTATTATATTATTTTCCTATATTATTTCATATTATTATGATATTATAAATATATATATTATATTTCTTGCATTATTACATTATTATTGTAATGTGAAATATCTCTTGCGATACATAGGAAACTATTACAACAAAGGGGAAATCCGCAAGAAGGAGCTCCTAGATAGCTGCGCAGTGCTGGGAATCCCACCTTCCAAAGTGACCCTCATCGATCACAGGTATTTTCCCCTGGATATTATTATTATTATTATTCTGACACAAAAGCACAGTATGTCACAGCAAATGAGATCTATATGCTGGATTTCGTATCACAAAATCACAAGTTGAACACTTCCCAAGCGTCTAGGACTGTATGATGTATTTTCGAATGATGCGCGCAGATCCAAGTCAGGTGGCCTTTTGCAGTTGACAGATCGTGATTTTGTCGATGTTTATTGTTTCCAAATGCCGGCTAAGATCTTTTGGCATGGCTCCCAGTGCGCCAATGGCCACTGGAACCACCTGTACTGGTTCATGCCAGAGCCTTTGCAGTTCGATTTCGAGGTCTTGATAGCGGCTGAGTTTTTCCTGTTGTTTTTCCTCAATGCGACTGTCACCTGGAATGGCGACATCAATAATCCAGACTTTTTCCTTTTCCACAATCGTGATGTTTGGCATATTGTGTTCCARAACTTTGCCAGTCTGGATTCGAAAGTCCCACAGTATTTTTGCGTGTTCATTTTCCACTACCTTTGCAGATTTATGATTATTATTTATTGGTGTCTTTGGCTCTCCTCTAGGAGAGGAAAGCCAGATATGATGGTGATGATGATGATGATTAATAATAATAATAATAATTGGTGTCTTTGATTCTCCTCCAGGATAGGAAAGCCGGATATTATTGTTGTTGTTGTTGTCTTTGAATCTCCTTTTGGAGAGGAAAATGAGATATTATTACCATTATTATTGTTATTATTGATATCTTTGAGTCTCCTCTAGAAGAAAACAGGATGTTATTATTATTTTCATCYTCATCATCATTGTTTTTGAGTCTCCTCTAGGAGAGAAAATTGGGATATACTTGTTGTTGTTGTTGTTGTTGTTGTTGCTGTTGTCTGTGAATCTCCTCTAGGAGCAAAAAGTGGGGTATGATTATGATTATGATTATTGGTGTCTTTAAGTCTCCTCTAGGAGAGGAAAGTGAGATATTATGATTGTTATTATTATTATTATTATTAATAATAATAATAATAATAATAATAATAATAAGTCACTTTGAGTGTCCTCCAGGATAGGAAAGCTGGATATTATTATTATTATTATTATTATTATTATTATTATTATTATTATTATGTCTTTGAATCTCCTGTTGGAGAGGAAAGTGTGATATTATTATCATTATTATTGATATTATTGATATCTTTGAGTCTCCTCTAGAAGAAAACAGGATGTTATTGTTATTATCCTCATCATCCTCATCATCATTGTCTCTAGGAGAGGATGTTCTTGTTTTTGCTGTTGTCTATTAATCTCTAAGAGCAAAAAGTGGGGTATTATTATTATTATTATTATTATTATTGGTTTCTTTGAGTCTCCTCTAGCGAGATATTCTTGTTGTTGTTGTTGTTGTTGCCACATTGGTTGAGACTCTCTGAGATAATTAATGAAAAACTATGGCAAGATGTGCTAATTGCCGGATGATGTCTCCCCGCAAAGACAGAGTTTGTGCAGCTTCATCAACTTTTCTTTTTGTGATAGAGCCAATGAGGAAATGACATTGATAACCCGAGAAGAAGGACGATTTTTCCTTCTGGGGTTACCTGCGAACATGGGTGAGGCCTGGCTCCTCTTTGCGGAGGGATTGCATAATGTTTGCGCTCAAAGCAAAGGCAGGCAAAAGGTCAGGCTTGGCTTGGCTGGCTTGCTCTTTTATTATATTATTGTTATTATTATTATTATTATTATTATTATTATTATTATTATTATTTGACTTCTACGGGTTCAATTAGAACATCTCTCTTTGCCTTCAACCAAAAGCAGAGGTGGAAATAAATACATTATTATTATTATTATTATTATTATTATTATTATTATTATCTGACATTTGTGGATTCAATAATTACATGTTGTCTCTCGGCCTCAAACCAAAAGAAGAGGTGGGAAGTAAATACAATATATTATTATTAGTAGTATTAGTATTATTATTATGATCATCATCATCATCTGACTTTTGTGGATTCAATAAAAATATGCCTCAAATCAAAAGGAGAGGTGGGAAATAAATACAATATTATTTTTATTACTATTATTATTATTTGATTTTTCTTGGATTCAGTTACAACGTCTCTCAGCTACAAAGGAGAGGAGGAAATAATATTATTATGATTATGATGATGATGATTATTATTATTTATCTTTTGGTGGATGCAATAAGAATGTGTCATCTCTAGGCTTTAACCAAAAAGGAGAGGTGAAAAATAAATACATTATTATTATTATTACTGTCATCATCATCATCGTCTGACTTCTGCGGATTCAATTACAAACATCTTTTGGCCTCGAACCAAAAAGGAGAGGAGGAAATAAAATACATTATTATTATTATTATTATTATTATTATTATTATTATTATTATTATTATTGCGGAATCAAAACGTCTCTTGGCATCAAACCAAGAAGGAGGAAATAAAACATTATTATTATTATTAATATTCTTTTGCGGAATCAGTTAGAACATCTCTCAGCATCAAACCAAAAAGGAGAGGAGGAAATAAATACATTATTATTATTATTATTATTATTATTATTATTATTATTATTATACTTTTGTGGAATCAATTAGAATGTCTCTCGACCTCAAAACAAAAGGAGAGGTGGATAATAAATTATCATCATAATTTTTTTGGTCCTCTGGTGCTATCTATGGTCAGCATCCAGCGAAAATTGTGTGTGTATATGTGTGTGTGTGTATTTATTTATATACTGTAGAAGATCCCTTTCTACTGTGTGTGATGGAATAAAACGAGATGCAGGCTGCCCCTTTGCCCTTCCTTCCAACTTCCGTTCCCAGCATCACCGTGGCATCTGGAACTGAGAAGTATTATGGTTTCTCATGAGAAGATGTTTCCACATCTTCCTCTTTTGTTTTGTTTTTCCATCTTTTTGCAGAGATCTCCCCGACAATCCTTCCGTCGAATGGGACATCGCTCTGGTCTCTGCCCTGATCCTGGAGCAAATCGAAGCACACCGCATTGCCCTGGTAAGGAAACTCAGGATACTTTAGCATTATATATATTTTTAAATGTAAGCCAGGTTGTGTTTTTCTTGAGACCAAGAACTTTCTGACCATGAGAAGAAGAGCTCTTCAACAGTGGAACTCTCTGCCTCTTTGGAGTCTGGTAGAAGCACCTTTGAAACAGAAGCTGGGTGGCCATCTGTCGGGGCTGCTTTGATTGTGCTTTTCCTGCATGATAAAGGCAGAAGAGGGTTGGACTAGATGGCCCTTGGAGATCCAACTCTTCTTGCCTCCCTGACCTTTCCTCCATATCTTCAGGGCTTGGCCTCACGTCAGTCGAAGCAAAACCGGACTGGCGAGAAAGAAGAAGGAAGTGCTTTGGTTTCCTCTTTCTTTTCTTGTTGTGGCCCGTGCCAATTTCCAGCCTGTGGCTGCCACCGTCTGGTGCACAGTCGACACAATTATTGTATGCTGGTTTCCCTTGAATTAAATGCTTTGACTTTGAACTTTTGATGTATGCCAGGGGACTTGATGGGATCCCCATAAAAAGTGACAGAAATCACAGTGTTTCCCAAAGTTTCCATTCCTCTCCAAACTCATGCTTCTTGCCTGATACATATATTTCTTTGGAATGTATATTCTGCTGAACTTCGAAGTTCGATGTACACCAGTGGACCTGACGGGATCCCCATAATTTACAGTTTATTTATTTATTTACTGTATTTGTGTACCGCTTTTCTCACCCTGAGGGAGACTCAAAGCGTGACAGAAATCGCGTGTTTCCCAGTTTCCACTCCTCTCCAAACCCATGCTTCTTGCCTTATATATATATATATATATATACATATTTGAAATGTATAGTCTGCTGGACTTGAAAGTTCAACATACACCAGGGGACCTGATGGGATCCCCATAAAGAGTGACGGAGATCGCTGTTTACCAAAGCTTCCACTCCTCTCTGAACTCATGCCTCTTGCCTAATACATTATTTATGTATTTATGTATTTGAGACATTTATATGCTGTCCTTCTCACCCCGAAGGTTTATATATATCTTGGCTTACAAGATATATATACATACAATACATTATATTATTAGCATAGTACAATATCAGTATTATATATCACTATATTGTACTATATCATTATATTGCAATATTATTAGTAATATTACATGTAATGCAAAATATATAATTATAATATATTATTATTATATTACATTACATTATAATAGTATAAATATATCTCTTTCTTTGAAATGTATATTCTGCTGGACTTTGAGTTCAGCGTACACCAGGGGACCTGATGGGATCCCCATAAACAATGACAGAGATTGCTGTGTTTCCCAAAGCTTTCATTCCTCTCCAAACTCATGCCTCTTGCCTATTCCCCATTATATTATATTATATTATATTATATTATATTATATTATATTATATTATATTATATTATATTATATTATTTAGGACATTTATATGCCACCCTTCTCACCCCAAAGGGGACTCAGAGTGACTTACAAAATATATATACATACAATACATTAATTTATTAGCATAGTACAATATCAGTATTATATATTACTATATTGTACTATACCATTATATTGTAATATTATTAGTAATATTACATGTATACAAAATATATAATTATAATATCATAATGTTATTATTATATTGCATTACATTATAATAATATAAATATATCTCTTTCTTTGAAATGTATATTCTGCTGGACTTTGAATTCAGCGTACACCAGGGGACCTGATGGGATCCCCATAAACAATGACTGAGATCGCTGTGTTTCCCAAAGCTTTAATTCCTCTCCAAACTCATACCTCTTGCTATTCCCCATTATATTATATTATTTATTTACGACATTTATATGCCGCCCTTCTCACCCCGAAGGGGACTCAGAGTGGCTTACAAAATATATATTCATACAATACATTAATTTATTAGCATAGTACAATATCAATATTATATATTACTATATTGTACTATATCATTATATTGTAATATTATTAGTAATATTACATGTAATACAAAATATATAATTATAATATATTATTATTATTGTTATATTACATTACATTATAATAATATAAATATAGCTCTTTATTTGAAATGTATATTCTGCTGGACTTTGAAGTTCGACACACACCAGAGGACCTGACGGGATCCCCATAAAAAGTGACGGGGATCCCTGTGTTTCCCAAAGCTTCCACTCCTCTCCGAACTCATGCCTCTTGCCTAATATATATATTTATTTAAAATGTATATTCTGCTGGACTTTGAAGTTCGATGTACACCAGGGGACCTGATGGGATCCCCATAAAGAGTGACGGGGATTGTTGTGTTTCCCAAAGCTTCCACTCCTCTCCAAACTCATGCCTCCTGCCAAAGCCTCACTTATCTTTGTTTGGAATGTATATTCAGCCACGAAAACATACATGCTTGCTCCTTCTATCTTCCGGTTAGGTGGTGACCTTCGACGCGGGAGGTGTCAGTGCTCACATCAACCACAGATCCCTCTATGCTGCGGTCAGGTATGTTTCTTGGGGCTTCATGTTGAGATCCAGGTCTTCGATGCTTCAAAGAGCTTCGTGGCAGTCCGCAAAGGACTCCAGGTTCCTGTTTTTGTACAAACAACAACCCTGAGAGGCAGGCCAAGCTGATGACGAGATAGGCTGAGTGAGGTTCATGTAGCCTCAATGAGGACTCGACTCTTGTTCTTCCCCAGCCACTACTGATTACAAGTGACAAACAAACGACTTACAAACGACTCCTAGTTAAGAACTCAGCTCTGTTTGTAACTATGTCGTTTGTAAGTTGGATGTTTGTCACTCAGGAACGGCCTGTACATCTATTTGGCTGGAGTTACACTTCAGAAATGTCCCTGTTCCAACTTATATACACACTCAACTCCAGAACAAACCTACAGAACCGATTTTGTTTGCAACTCTTATTGCGGAAGACAGTCGAACTGGGACACAGTCCTTGGAACGGGAGCGCACCACCGAACCGCGCCTAGGAAAAGATCGGAACTCGAGAAATAGAGAACGGGACAAATTGTCCTCGTCTACTTCCTTGTTTGTTTTCTCCTCTCGGCTGCGGGTATTGAAGCCCCAAACCGCTCGGAGTCTGAAAGCAAACCCTGCCCAGCCAGGCCTCGATTGGCGTTGGCGGCTGTTGCGAAACCCAGCAGCAACCTCTCCCCTGGTTGGAAGGGTGCCAGGCCCAGCCACTCCTGAATGCATGTGCTGCCAGGAGCTGGGAAAAGAGCTGTCTCCCAATAACAGGCGTCACTGAGGCCCACTTTCTATATATGGTGTGGAAGGCAGGGGAGGGGAGGGAGATCCACTCCTTGAAAAGGTTGGGCCCTTCAGTGCCATGCTGGAATAGGCTTCCACCACCATCATCCTTCTTATAATTTTATATCATCATAATTCTATATTAGCAACATTATTATTATTATTATTTTATAGTATTATATTATGTTATTTTTATATTATTTTATATTATATATTATTATATTAGTATAATTATTGTATATTGTTATATTATGTTGTTTTAATATTATTCATATTATTATAGATTATTGTATTATTATAGATCATTTAAATTATAGTATTGTATTTTTATTATTTTTATTACATTATTTATTTGTTTGTTTATTTATGACACTCACCCCAAAGGGGACTCAGAGCAGCTTACAAGATATATATACATACAATATTTTATATTATTAGCATGGTACAATATCAGTATTATATATTACTATATGGCACTATACCATTATATTGTAATATTATTAGTAATATTACATGTAATATAAATATATAATTATAACATTGTATTATTATTACTAGTATTATATTGTGTTACATTATAATATTATAAATATTATATGTATACACAATATATTATATTATTAGTAAAGACATTTTTGCCTCACTCCTGCCATTTTACCTCCTGAGGAATACTCCCACCCACAATTCTTGCCTCCTAATTTCCTTCAGGGAGGAAGGCAACCCACATTGCCATTTTGGTATTTATTATTATTATATTTTAAAAAACAACATCTTGACCAACATCAAAGCCCCCGTTTAACTTGAGGACCTCTTGCTGGGCCCGCTCCATAAATAGAAACAGCACAATTTACAGAAGGCATGGGCCACCCTCGGCCCCACGCCCAGGCGCCCCGGACCCCAACTCCCACAATTCCCAGCAGCATTATTTTCATATTATTAATTCATTTTATTATAGATTATTATATTACTATATATATATATATATATTATAGATTATTATATTACTATATATTATTTTATATTATTATATTATGTTATTTTTATATTTTTACTATATAATTTCTTACTAATAATACTATATATTTTGTTATATCTTATTTTATATTATTATATTATATTATTTTAATATTATTATATTATTGTATTTTATTATACAATAATATAATATTATCAAGGATGGTATCCTTGAAGTGACTCCCTTGACTCTGAAGGAGCTGGGGGAGGTGACGGCTGACAGGGTGCTCTGGCGTGGGATGGTCCATGAGGTCACAAAGAGTCGGAAGCGACTGAACGAATGAACAACAACATTTTATTATATTATAATAATATTATTACAATTTTTACTATTATATTGTATTTTTATTATTTTATATTATTATATTATATAATTTTATATTATAGATTAATATAATTGACATTATAATTTTATTACTAGTATGATAAATTTATTATTTATGTGTTTTATTATTTTATATTATAATATTTTTATTATATTATTGTATTTATTATATATATTACGTTCTTATACTATTATTATAGATTACTATATTATTAAATAATAATTTTATAGTATAGTATACTGTATTTTTATTATATATAATTATAGAGAATTTTAATTTTAATATAATAATTTTATATTATGTATTATTATAGATTATATTACTATTAGTTATACATTTTTATTATACTATATTTTAATTATTTTGTATTATTATAATTTTATTATTATTATATAACTATATTATTTTATATTGTTATATTATTTTATATTTTATTATTGTATATTATTATAATTGACTGGATGCCCTGACACGAAAAATAAATAAATTATAATTTTATATTATTATTGAATTACTAGCCATCCCCTGCCATGCATTGCTGTGGCCCAGTCTGTGTATATGTGTTTTGTGTGTGTATATGTGTGTGTATATATTTGTGTATATGTGTATATGTGTGTTTGCATATGTGTGTGTGTGTGGTTTTGCGCATGCGTTGTAATGCAATTTTTGTTTTTTGGCTTTTTAAGTCCCTTCTGTTGTGTTTTTCAGTGTTTTTATGAGTAATGGTCACTCGTTGGCCTGAGAGGTGTCTTGTGTCCAAATTTGGTGTCAATTCGTCCAGTGGTTTTTGAGTTATATTAATCGCACAAACAAACATTACATTTTTATTTATATATAGATAATTATTGTATTATTATTATTGGTGTATTATACTGTATTATTATTGTATATTATTATTATTTTATATTATTATTGTATTATTATTATTATCTGCCTCTCCTCATGGCTCAAGGCAGGACACAACACAGTCAAAGCACAAAATACACATATTTTTTAAAAAAAATTAAAAAAACACCAATATTAATCACATTCAAAGTTTCAAATTGACTGAGTAGGCCCTGCCGGAAGAGGTGGGTCTTTGAGTTTTGGACATGGTGTTAAAAACGTGAAGCCCGTGGAAATGATAGAAAGGTTGGATTGGATGGACAGGGATCTTTCAAGGTCATCTAGTCTGACCTGCATCTTAGTGCAGGAAGCTGATGACTTTGAGATCCAGAGAAATAAAAATCAGCATTGCAAGAGGTGGAGACCAATGTGGGGAAAGGGAGACGGCCCCAGGACGTATTTACATATTCACCTGGGCACTATTTGTTTTTCAACAGGTACCTAATATCAGAGGAGAAACTTCCAGGAGGTATGTGACGCTAGAGCTCTTTCTGCATCATCATCTCATACTAAATATGTGAAGGCTTGTGGGCAAGCATGTTGAGAGAGACACAGATAGAGAGAGAGAGGAAAGAGAGAGAGACAGAATGATAGAGGAACGATAGATAAAAGGAATGTAGATAGATGGACAGAGGAATGAAAGACAGACAGACAGACAGACAGACAGAGGAAAGAGAATGAATGATAGATGAATGTAGATAGAAAAGGAGAGAGGAAAGAGAGAGAATGATACGGGAATGATAGACAGATAGAGGAATGTAGATAGACGTATAGAGGAATGAAAGACAGGCAGATGGATAGACAGACAGAAGAATGATAGACAGGAATGTAGATGGATAAATGATAGATAGATAGATGATATTATTGTGATAGCGATAGAGAAAGAGAGAGAATGATAGAGGAATGCAGATAGATAGATAGATAGATAGATAGATAGATAGACAGATAAGAAGAAAGAGAAGTGATGGAGGAATATAGATAGAGAAATGATAGAGGAAAGAGAATGACAGAAGAATGTAGTTATGCGACCCCCGAGCTTTAGTGCAATCTGGTAATGGAACATAGGAATGGAACAATGGACGACGAACCTGGACTACGCTTGGATGATGAGAAGATTGGGTACGGTTGTTTTTCATAATAATTGTGCATTGTAATTGCTTATTGGTAATTTATGGGTAATGTGTTAAGTCAATTGTTATATGTTGTATGGAACCACTGCTGTTTCTACTGTTTTTACTGTTTGTGAACCGCTGTGAGTCGCCTTCGGGCTTGAGATACAGCGGTATATAAGCAAAGTAAATAAATAAATAAATAAATAATAGATAGAGAAATGATAGACAGATGGAGGAATGTAGATAGATGGATAGATAGGGGGAAAGATAGATAGATAGATAGATAGATAGATAGATAGATAGATAGATAGATAGATAGATAGATAGAGGAATGATATTATTATGATAGAGAAAGAGAGAATGATAGAGGAATTTAGATGGATAAATAGATGAATGATAGATAGACAGACAGATGGATAGATAGAGAGGAAAAGGAGAGACAGAATGATAGCGGAATGATAGAGGAATGTAGATAGGTGGAAAGAGGGATGAAAGAAAGAAAGACAGACAGACAGAGGAATCATAGACAGGAATGTAGATGGATAGATAGAGGAATGATAGATAGATAACTAGATAGATAGATAGATACTATAGATAGATAGATAGATAGATAGATAGATAGATAGATAGATAGATAGATAGATAGATAGATAGATAGATAGAGGAATGAGAGAAAGAGAGCTGACAGGGAATTTAGGTAGAGGATACATAGATAGGAATTATAGACAGGAATGTAGATTGATAGAAGAATTGATAAAGAAAGATGATAGAGGAAAGATAGAGAAAGAGAGAGAGAGAATGATAGGAACGATAAACAGTTAGAGGAATGTAGATAGGTGGATAGAGGAATGAAAGAGACAGACAGATAGACAGAGGAATGATAGACAGGAATGTAGATGGATCGATAGAGGAATTGTAGGTAGGTAGGTAGGTAGGTAGGTAGGTAGGTAGGTAGGTAGATAGATAGATAGATAGATAGATAGATAGATAGATAGATGATAAAGAAGAAGGGGAGGTGATAGAGGAATATAGATAGAGAAATGATAGATTGAGGAATGACAGAGGAATGTAGATAGAGAAATGATAGACTGATGGAGGAATGTAGATAGATAGATAGATAGATAGATAGAGGGATGATAGAGAAAGAAGAGAGATGATACAGGAATATAGATAGAGGAATGATATAGATCGGTAGAGAAAGAGAGACGATAGATGGATGGATGGATGGATGGATGGATGGATGTTACAGAAGAAAGAGACGTGATAGAGGAAGATAGATAGATAGATAGATAGATAGATAGATCCTTACATATCACCTGTCACATCAGCACTTTTAATTCTGTACCCATTACTCTGGCCTGGCCCAGTTTTATTGTGTCTTGGTGTATTGTCTATTGCTTGTTGTTTAATATTGCTTTAACTGTTTTTAATTTGCTTTAGGTTGTGTATTGTTATGTTGTGTTTTGAGGCCTTGGCCTTTGTAAGCCGCATCGAGTCCTTCGGGAGATGCTAGCGGGGTACAAATAAAGTTAATAATAATAATAAATAATAATAGATAGATAGATAGATAGATGTTAAAGAAGAAAGAGAGGTGATAGAGGAATATAGATAGAGAAATGATAGATAGATGGATGGATGGATGGATGGATGGATGGATGGATGGATGGATGGATGGATGGATGGAAAGATAGATAGATAGATAGATAGATAGATAGACAGACAGACAGACAGACAGACAGACAGACAGACAGACAGACAGACAGACAGACAGACAGATGAATGATCAGATAGATAGATGATATAGAGATGATAGATAGATGTAGATGGATAGATCGAGGAATAAAGGATAGATTGATAAAGAAAGAAAGAGAGAAGATAGATAGATAGATAGATAGATAGATAGATAGATAGATAGATAGATAGAGGAATGATAGAGAAAGAAGAAAGGGAGATGATAGAGGAATATAGTGGAATGATAGATTGATAGAGAAAGACAGAAGATAGACAGAAAATGATAGAAGGAGGAAGGAAAGAACAGGCCTTCATCCACTTTAGGAATCCATTAGTGTTGATGAGTGGATGAAGGCATTTCCTTTGCATAACCTTGCACCCCTTCCAACACTCCACAGGTTTGCATTTAGTCCAAATCAACACAGAAGATATTACTACTATGATTAATAATGAACAGAATTCATTAACACAATAATATTCATAATGTATTGTCAAAGGCTTTCATGGCCGGAATCACTGGGTTGTTGTAGGTTTTTTTCGGCCTATATGACCATGTTCTAGAGGCATTCTCTCCTGACGTTTCGCCTGCATCTATGGCAAGCATCCTCTGAGGATGCTTGCCATAGATGCAGGCAAAACGTCAGGAGAGAATGCCTCTACAACATGGCCATATAGTCAGAAAAAACCTACAACAACCCAATATTCATAATGATGTTAATAGCATTATTAGTTGAAAAATAACAGTCTTAATTACCAAAAAAATAACAGTATTAATATTACTAATAGTATAATATTAGTAGTATTGATAACAAATGGCATTCTATCTGGACTGGCAACAAAAGAGGAAGCTGGGTTTTAAGGGGCCCAACAGCGCCACCTGGTGGGCTTCCTCCCTTCCTTTCCTTGCTTTTCCATTTCCAAAGTCCTTCCCTTCCTACTTGAGATAAAGGGATTTTTTTTAATCTGGCTCTTTTAATATTTAACTTCTATTTGCCTAGCAGAATTTTCCATTCTTGGAAATGCAAACATTGAAATCCTCTTTGACTTTGATGCCAATGTACTAAAAAGTGCACTTTTGGAGTGACATTATTATTATTATTATTATTATTATTATTATTATTATACTGATACAAAACACAGTATGTCACAGCAAATGAGATCTATACGCTGGATTTCGTATCACAAAACCACAAGCCGAACACTTCCCAAGCGTTCGAAATATACAATGCCAGAAAACCGCACTATTATTATTCTTATTATTATTATTATTTTACTGACACAAAAACACAGTATGTCACAGCAAATGAGATCTATATGCTGGATTTCGTTTCGCAAAACCACAAGCCGAACACTTCCCAAGCGTTCGAAATATACAATGCCAGAAAACCGCATTATTATTATTATTATTATTATTATTATTATTATTATTATTATTTTACTGACACAAAAACACAGTATGTCACAGCAAATGAGATCTATATGCTGGATTTCGTATCACAAAATCACAAGCCAAACACTTCCCAAGCATTCAAAATATACAATGCCAGAAAACCACATTAATTATTATTATTATTATTATTATTATTAGCAGCTTGGGTACCCTGCGTTGGCCTGGGTTATTTGAAAAAGTCAGTTTTTTAATTGTACGAAATGCATAAGGTTGTGGGTGAACTACAACTCCCATCATGCCCTGTGGAACTCCATCAATACTTCAAGTTTGTTATGCTGGGCAAGTTTGCTGTAGATGCATCACCCGTGGAGTTGAGTGTGCTCTCTGGCTGTAGGTAAACTACAACTCCCACTATGGAGAGTCAGTCATCTCCAACCCCTCCACTAGGTTGAGTGAGTCATGGGGGTTCTGGATGCCAAGTGTGTCTATCATCAGTGGAGGTCTCTGTTTCTCTGGTTGTGGGTGAACTACAACTCCCAGAAAGGAAGGTCAGTTCCCCCCAAACCCCTCCAGTCGTCAAATTTTGGCATATCAGGTATGCGAGTCAAGTTTAGTCCAGATCCATTGGTGTTTGGATTCCCAGTGCTCTCTGGATGTAAGTGAACTACAACTCCCACTATGGAGAGTCAGTCCTCTCCAACTCCTCCAGTAGGTTGAGTAAGTCATGGGAGTTCTGGATGCCAAGTTGGCTCCAGGCCCATCATTGGTAGCAGTCTCTGTTTCTCTGGTTGTGGGTGAACTACAACTCCCAGAAAGGAAGGTCAGTTCCACCAAACCCCTCCAGTGATCAAATTTCAGCATGTCGGTATGCGTTTCAAGTTTAGTCCAGATTAATTGGTGTTTGGATTCACAGTGCTCTCTGGATGTAGGTGAACTACAACTCCCCCAAATCAAGGTGAATTTCCCCCAAAGGCCTCCAGTATTTTTTTCTGGTCATGGGGGGCTCTGTGTGCCAAGTTTGGCCCAATTCCATCTTTGGTGGAGTTCAGAGTGTTCATTGATTGCAGGTGAACTATAAATCCCAAGACTTCCAACTCCAAAATGTCCAGGTGGTGGTGAATTCCTTTCAAGCTCTGTGTTGGGTTGACTTTGAAGTCAATGGCCCAAGGAGGGCACTGTTGGAAGTGAGATTACTAATTAATTGATATTATTAATAATAATTATTAATAATATCCTATCCACCTTCTTCCTCCTTTGCCCAGGCTGCCGGGTCCTCGTCCTGGAGACGGTCCCCCTTTTCCGGAAGTACGTCTCCCTCTTGGATCTCCCTTCGGCCTGGATCCAGACTCCGGATGTGCTCTTTGTGCTGACGCAGGAGGAGGCCAACCTGGCCAAGGTGGGGAAAACCTCAGGGGAAAGGATTTCGGATAAATATCGAAAGATATATACGTATTTCCCAGATTGTAATCTACCAGCCCTATTAGGAACCAGGGGATATTTTATGACCCTCTAAATTATTTCTGGTCCAACCTCCTTCCCATCCCGAGTGGACAAAACTCATCTATCTGTCGAGAGGGTTTTGATGGTGCCTTGGCAGAAGGACGTTGGACTGGATGGCCCCTGGAGCCTATTCCAGTCCTATGATTATGGTAATATCAACAATAATAGCAATATAGCGGTATCATCAGTATAGTAATAATCCTATCTTCCTGCCTGGCAGAAAGGGGTTGGACTAGATGGCCTTTGGAGCCTCTTCCAATTCCATAACTCTAATAATAATAATAATCCAATACAACAGCCAGCAGAGTGATCTTGTCTGCTGTGGACTCATCTTGTTGTGTTTCTAATAATAATAATAATAATAATAATAATAATGACAATAGTAATATAATAATAATAGACAATAGTAGTATCATAGTGGTTCTATCTTCCTGCCTGGCAGAAAGGGGTTGGACTGGATGGCCTCTGGAGCCTTTTCCAGTTTCATAACTCTAATAATAATAATGATAATGATGATGATGATGATCCAATACAACAGCCAGCAAAGTGATCTTGTCTGCTGTGGACTCATCTTTTTGTGTTTCAAATAATATTAATAATAATAATAATAATAATAATATAATAGACAATAGTAATATAATAATTCCAATTCCATAACTCTAATAATAATAATAATAATAATAATAATAATAATAATAATAATAATAATAATAGACGATAGTAATATCATAGCGATTCTATCTTCCTGCCTGGCAGAAAGGGGTTGGACTGGATGGCCTCTGGAGCCTCTTCCAATTCCATTAGTCTAATAATAATAATAATAATAATAATAATAATAATAATAATCCAATACAACAGCCAGCAGAGTAGTAGTAATAATAATAATAATAATAATAATAATAATAATAATAATAATAAATATAGTGATTCTATCTTCCTGCCTGGCAGAAAGSGGTTGGACTGGATGGCCTTTGGAGCCTTTTCCAATTCCATAACTCTAATAATAATAATAATAAYAATAATAATAACAATAATAATAATAATAATAATAATAGATGATAGTAATATCATAGTGATTCTRTCTTCCTGCCTGGCAGAAGGGRGTTGGACTGAATGGCCTTTGGAGCCTATTCCAATTCTATGACTCTAATAATAATAATTAATAATAATAATAATTGGCGCTGACAAAATTACTACCTGCCAGCTGCAGAAGGCCACCTTACTGGGATTGGTACACATTATTCGCTGATACATCAGACAGTCCTAGACACTTGGTAAGTGTCCGACGTGTGATCCACTACAACAGCCAGCAGAGTGTCTGCTGTGGACTCACCTTTTTGTGTCTCTAATAATAATAATAATAATAATAATAATAATAATAAAGTGATTCTACCTTCCTGCCTCACAGAAGCGGGGTTGAATGAGATGACCCTTTGGGACTAACTTCCAAATCTATAGAGAAATATCAACTGCTTGGGAGTTTAATGGAACCTCCTCTGGAGGTTTTGAAGCAGAGGCTGGATGGCCATCTGTCGAGAGGGATCGGATGGTGCCTTCCTGCCTGGCAGAAGGGCGTTAGTAAGTCTAGAGACATTATAACAAGCCACGTGATCCTGAGATGAGTAGCATAGCACAACCACACCGATGGAATGGCATGATGGGCATCTTGATCAACGTAACTTGGGAACCAGTTGCCCAAACATCTAAAACAAGGCCCCCGTGTCCCATTTTCCTTCCAGAGCGCCATGCGATGCCATCGCAGCCAACTCCTGTGGTTCCGCCGCCTCTACGTCCCCTTCTCCCGCTACATGGTGATCAATTCGCTCAACTACCTCCAACTGGGGGGCGAAAGGGGTCCCTTGCCAGCAGAGAAGCCTGGCCAACTTCGATGCGTCGACAAACAGATCCTCCGCCATCGTCCCATGGAAACATTTCCCTCTCTTGGCTGAAAACCACATTCCCGCCAGTTCACATTTCTGCCAAGGTGCAAAAGCAAACCACAGGAAGTTCGCATCATTTCCTGCACAGATGGACAAGAGAAAGCCTTACTCTTTCTATGTATCTGTCTAGCATTCTGATATCTCTCTATCTACCATTCCTCTCTCTCTCTTCTGTCATCTATCTATCTATCTATCTATCTATCTATCTATCTATCTATCTATCTATCTATCATTCCATCATTCCTCTTTCTACCTATCTACATTCTTCTATCACCTATATCATTCCTCTCCCTCTCCCTCTAACACAGTGGTTCTCAATCTGGGGTCCCCAGATGTTTTTGGCCTACAACTCCCAGAAATCCTAACAGCTGGTAAACTGGCTGGGATTTCTGGGAGTTGTAGGCCAAAAACATATGGGGACCCCAGGTTGAGAACCACTGCAACATATTACACACACGCACACACACATACACTTATCTCTCTATCTAGCATTCCTCTATCTCACATTATTGTCTATCTATTAGCCACTTTGGGTCTTCTGGTGGAGAGAAAAAGCATCTATCTTTCCTCTATCTATCTATCTATCTATCTATCTATCTATCTATCTATCTATCTATCTATCTATCTATCTATCATTCCTCTCTCTCTCTATCATTCCTCTATCTATCATTCCTCTATCTATCTATGTATCTATGTATGTATGTATGTATCTATCTATCATTCCTCTATCTATCTATCTATCTATCTATCTATCTATCCTCTATCTATCTGTCATTCCTCTATCTACTTTTTATTTTTTATTATTTATTTACAGTATTTATATTCCGCCCTTCTCAACCCACAGGGGACTCAGGGCGGATTACAATGTACATATACATGGCAAACATGGATAAATACAAATAATCCTGCTCCTTTATCTCACCCTGAGTTTTTAAATCATTTTATGTACATGTGGCTCGCTCGCTGTCATTATTTTTGGTTTATGGGTTTTTTTTCTCTTTATGTTTTGTGTATATTGTTTATATGATTATATGTTTTATATTTTAATGCTATGTTGTTTATTTTATTGCAATTTGTATGTTATTTTATTGTATTTTGTTGTTCGGGCTTGGCCTCATGTAAGCCGCCCCGAGTCCCTGTTGGGGAGATGGTGGCGGGGTATAAATAAAGATTATTATTATTATTATTATTATTAAACATTCAATGCCATAGACACACGACATATATAGATAGACACACAGAGGCAATTAACATTCCAGCTTTTGATGAGGGTATTCTGGCCACCAGGGGAGCTGTCACTTCACCGTCCATTTCTGACACTCCTGAAGTACTTCCTCATTCTTTGCATGTTTGCTGGAGATTTTTATGGTGTCATAAATTAGTTAAATTAGCCTCCCCGCATACGCAGTGCCTAAATTTCCTACTTGACAGATGCAACTGTCTTTCAGGCTGCAAAGGTTGACAGCAARCTACACAAATTGGTCAGAAGCTCACTCCAACCCGGGCTGGTTTCAAACTCATGACCTTTTGGTCAGTAGTGATCTCAATGCAGCTGACTCCCAGCCAGCTGTGCCACAGTCCCAGTATCTATCTATTATTATCTATCTATCATTCCTCTATCCATCTGCCTATTTACCTATCTATCTACCTATCTATCTGTTATTCTCCTATCTGTCTGTCTGTCTACCTGTCATTCATCTATCTATCTATCTATCTATCTATCTATCTATCTATCTTTCCTCTATCTATCTATCTATCTATCTATCTATCTATCTATCTATCTGTCATTCCCCTATCTATCTATCTATCTATCTATCTATCTATCTATCTATCTTTCCCAACCCAAAGCGGCATGGTCAAATCTTTTAAGCGTGGAGGGACCACTGCTCTGAGACGAATGCACTGATATGTCATAGAGTAGTAATTTCCAATTTTGTGACCAAAGAATGAATTCACATCCCGGATGGTTGAAAGGGAATGGTTTCTGATTCACTTTGGAATTCCACTCAGTGACAGGGAGGGGCGGCACACAATCATATTAAGTCATGAAAATAATAAGCATTGTACTTTTGTGTATTCGGCTACTTGATTGGATGGGGAGTTATTTGTGCGGGACAGATTTTTGGAAGGAAAATCCTTTGAGGAAATACGAAATGTGAGATTCTGTTTCCGCTCAGCTAAAGGGGGCGAATGAGCCATGGAAAGCTGTGTTTCTTACAAAATACCACCTTTTATTTGGAAGGGAAAGGGCTTTCCAGGGGGAGAGGAGCCTCGGTGCCCGATTCGGAGGCATCACGGTTTGGACATGCTCTTGATGGTGGGGTGAGCACCGACGGCCTTCTCCCATTCTTTGCCATTGATGGCCTCGACGGTGACGTTGCTCACGGTGCCCTCGTCCAGGCAGTGTGGAGCGACACCTACGAAGAGGGAGAAAACGCCATCAGAGATGCATTGGAGCCATGGCTTCAAATGACAGGACAGGAGATCCTGAACTGAACATAAGGAAGCCTTCCTGATCTTTAAAAGAGCTGTTCACCAGTGGAACACTCTGCCTCAGGGTCCAGTGGAGGCTTGCAAGCAGAGGCTGGATGGCCATCTGTCAGGGCTGCTTTGGTGGTGTCTAGAAAAAGGGGGTTGGACTGGATGGCCCATGAGGTAGCTTCCAACTCTGTGATTCTATGAAATGCTAATCAAAGTGATTAATTACAACATTGACACTTGCCTCAAGCAGACAAGAGATTTTTTTTCTCCCACCCTGGATATTATTCCACAGATATATAAATCCCATTTTCCTAGTTTCCCACAGACCTCACAACCTCTGAGGATGCCTGCCACAGATGCAGGCGAAATGTCAGGAGAGAATGCTTCCCTATCGTGGCCAGACAGCCCAGAAAACGCACAGTAACCCACTAAAGGATGTGGTGCAAAAGTAACCTAATAATATAATATAATGTAATACAATATAATATATTTTATATACATATATTTACACTATTATAATGTAATGCAATAAAATACTAATAATATATTATAATTATATATTTATATTACATCTAATATTACTAATAATATTACAATATAATGGTATAGTACAATATAGTAATATTTTTATACTGATATTGTACTATGCTAATAATATAATATATTATATATCTTGTAAGAAGGGCGGCATATAAATGTCATAAATAAATAATAAATAGTACAATATAGTAATATATAATACTAATATGGTGCTATGCTAGTAATATAATATATTGTACACACATATAATATTACAATATAATACAATACTAATAATAATACAATATAATAATTATATATTACTGTAATACTACTCATAATATTATTACAGTATAGTGGTGTAGTACAATATAGTAATATATAATACTGATATTGTACCATGCTAATAATATATTGTACGTGTATATATATATATATATATCTTGTAAGCCATTCTGAGTCCCCTTCGGGGTGAGAAGGACGGCATATAAATGTCAGAAATAAATAAATAGTACAATATAGTAATATATAATAATATGGTACTGTGCTAGTAATATAATATATTGTATACACATATAATATTGATAATAATATAATAATAATAATACTAATAATACAATATAATAATTATATATTAATGTAATACTACTCATAATATTATTACAGTATAGTGGTGTAGTACAATAGTAATATATAATACTGATATTGTACTATGCTAATAATATACTATATTGTGTGTGTGTGTGTGTGTATAATATCTTGTAAGCCACTCTGAGTCCCCTTTGGGGTGAGAAGGGCAGCATATAAATGTCATAAATAAATAAATAAATAAATAGTACAGTATAGTAGTATATAATACTAATATGGTGCTGTGCTAGTAATATAATATATTGTATACACATATAACATTGATAATAATATAATATAATAATACAATAAAATTATTATATAATAATGTAATACTATTCATAATATTATTACAGTATAGTGGTGTAGTACAATATAGTAATATATAATACTGATATTGTACTATGCTAATAATATAATATATTGTGTGTGTATATGTATGTGTGTGTGTGTGTGTGTATATATATATATATATATATATATATATCTTGTAAGCTGCTCTGAGTCCCCTTCGGGGTGAGAAGGGCAGCATATAAATGTCATAAATAAATAATAAATAAATAGTACAGTATAGTAGTATATAATACTAATATGGTGCTGTGCTAGTAATATAATATATTGTATACACATATAACATTGATAATAATATAATATAATATAATAATACAATAAAATTATTATATAATAATGTAATACTATTCATAATATTATTACAGTATAGTGGTGTAGTACAATATAGTAATATATAATACTGATATTGTACTATGCTAATAATATAATATATTGTGTGTGTGTGTGTGTGTGTATCTTGTAAGCCGCTCTGAGTCCCCTTCGGGGTGAGAAAGGCGGCATATAAATGTTGTAAATAAACAAATAAACCTAATAACCCCACAACTTATAGGGATTTTGGTGCAGGCCGAAGCGTGGATGTCACAGGGCATCTCAGCCTATGGTTCTAAGGAAGGAATGCCGGGATCTGTGATCCAGTTATCTATCCCTGCTTCAAAGCCACCATGGGCTCCAATGAGGAGAATCGCAGGATGATGGCAATACCATAGCCGTCGGGATTGGAGCGAGGTGTGTAGAAGCTCTGGACGCCGCAGGTCTTGCAGAAGGTGTGCTGGGCCCGGTGTGTGTTGAAGGTGTAGGCGGTGAGGTTGTTAGCACCCTGGGCAAGGAAACAGAACCACCTTCAGGAGAAATCCCTTTAAGACAGTCCCTCATGTTGTGGTGACCCCCAACCATAACATTTTTGTTGCTACTTCACAACTGTCATTTTGCTACTGTTATGAATCGTCATGTCAGTATCTGATCTGCAGGATGTATTTTCATCCACTTGACCACATTTGGCACAAATACCCGATACGCCCAAATCTGAATACTGTTGGGGTTGGGGGGATTGATTTTGTTACTGGGATTTATAGTTCACCTCCAATCAAAGAGCATTCTGAACTCCACCAATGATGGAACTGAACCAAACTGGCACACAGAACTCCCACAACCAACAGAAAATACTGGAAGGCTTTGGTGGGCATTGAACGTTGGCTTGGGAGTTGTAGTTCACCTACATCCAGAGAGCAGTGTGGACTCAAACAATGATGGATCTGGAACAAACTTGGCACAAATACTCAATATGCCCAAATGTGAACACAGATGGACTTTGGGGAAAAGAGATCTTGACATTTGGGAGTTATAGTTGCTGGGATTTATAGTTCACCTACAATCAAAGAGCATTCTGAAGCCCACCAACGATGGAATTGAACCAGACTTGGCACACAGAACTCCCATAACCAACAGAAAATACTGGAAGGGTTTGGTAGGCATTGACCTTTGGTTTGGGAGTTGTAGTTCACTTACATCCAGAGAGCAGTGTGGACTTAAACAATGATGGATCTGGGACAAACTTGGCAAAATACTCAATATGCCCAAATGTGAACACTGGTGGAGTTTGGGGAAAAAAGAATCTTGACATTTGGGAGTTGTAGTTGCTGGGATTTATAGTTCATCTACAATCACAGAGCATTCTGAACCCCCCAATGATGGAATGGAACCAAACTTGGCACACAGAACCCCAATGACCAACAGAAAATACTGGAAGGGTTTGGTGGGCATTGACCTTGAATTTGGAGTTGTAGTTCACCTACATCCAGAGAGCACTGTGGACTCAAACAATGATGGATCTGGAACAAACTTGGCACATACTCAATATGCTCAAATGTGAACACTGGTGGAGTTTGGGGGAAAGAGATCTTGACATTTGGGAGTTGTAGTTGGTGGGATTTATAGTTCACATATAATCAAAGAGCAATCTGAAGCCCACCGACGATAGAATTGGGCCAAACTTCCCACACAGAGATCTTGACATTTGGGAGTTATCGTTGCTGGGATTTATAGTTCACAAAGTATTATGTTATTGTTGTTGAAACTTCAGATATATCATTTGACAGGTTTATAACTTTATTTATTTATTTAGGGCTTTTATATCCCATCCTATCTCAACCTCCACAGAGAGACACAGGATGGCTAACACTCATGGCGCCTGTGAAGATCCCTTACCTTACCAGCCTGGGTGGCAGGGCCTAGGAGAGGCAGGCTAGTTAGTTTCAGCCTTAGAAGGCCTGGCAGAGGGCAGCAGGAGCCATTTTAGTTTAGGGAAAGCTCAATTTCAGAGAGGGGGAGTGGCCTAGGCCTGAGCCAGCCTTAGAGCAGCCAGGATTGGTTTATTAAAGGGGGGCGGAGTTAGACTGTTTGGAGGGAAAGAAAGAAACTTTTTTAGTCATAGAATCATAGAATCATAGAATCATAGAATCAAAGAGTTGGAAGAGACCTCATGGGCCATCCAGTCCAACCCCATTCTGCCAAGAAGCAGGAATATTGCATTCAAATCACCCCTGACAGATGGCCATCCAGCCTCTGCTTAAAAGCTTCCAAAGAAGGAGCCTCCACCACACTCCGGGGCAGAGAGTTCCACTGCTGAACGGCTCGCACAGTCAGGAAGTTCTTCCTAATGTTCAGATGGAATCTCCTCTCTTGTAGTTTGTAGTCAGTCTGTTGATGTTAGAGTTTAGGGCAGGATTACAGAAGTTTTTAGGAGTTCGTGATTAGAATAGGCAGTTTGCCTGAAGTTTGCCAGCGAAGTGAGCTGTAGCAAACTGGGTACAGCTATTTAGGGAAAAAATAGCTGGGTTTTATAGTTTGTAACAAAGAAAGAACCATTCTCATGCAACCGTTACGCTTTCAAGAACAAGAACATTTTATCTGTAACAGCCAAGCTTATTAAACTGCATTCACTTCATTCTGTACTATATTAAATAAACTTTTCTTGATTATTTTTAAAACTTAAAAGCCTGACTCCAGTGTGCCATTTGTGGCCATAGTCTTTTCATTCAATCTCACCTGCTTCCTTTAACTAGGAAACTAATACAACCTAGTACTTGGTGGTCTTTAAAAACCCTTTTATCATTTTGAATAGCTAGAGTGTTCCTGTTCATTTAGTTTATGGTGGCAGCGAAAGTTTAAATAGAGAGACATCCCCTCAAACGTTATATAGGTGCCAGTGAAGTCTTTATAAAGTGGTGTAAATTCTTTATTAAAGTAAGGACAGTGGTGGGATCTGTTTGCCCCCTGTCCAGGTATATTGGTTGGCCACTCGACGTGCCTTTATAATTTGGTGTCAGATGGTGGGATTGATCGTATTGCCATCTGCCTAGTTATTATAATTGGTGGGGCAGTGGTGGGATTGTTTGACCCCCAGCCCAGACAGCTATAAAGGTGTCTTTATAGCGCCCACATCAAAACATGAATATACAATTTAACAACAATATAATAAAACAGCAATATAAGCAGTATAAACAGTACAAAACCATATGAACAATATGCACAATATAGAGGAACAGCTTCTCTTTGTCATGGATAAATATAATATAATATATTGTATATGCATATAATATTGATAATATTATAATGTAATGCAATATAATAATAATAATACGATATTATAATTATATATTTATATTACATGTAATATTACTAATAATATTACGATATAGCGGTATGGTGCAATATAGCAATGTTTCATGCTGATATTGTACTATGCTAATAATATAATATATTGTATGTATATATATCTTGTAAGCCGCTCTGAGTCCCCTTTGGGGTGAGAAGGGCAGCATATAAATGTAGTAAATAAATAAATAAATACGTGTCCATATTCCTGCTGGGATTTATAGTTCACCAACAATCAAAGAGAAGTCTGAACCCCACCGCCGACAGAATTGGGTGCCAATCTTTCCACACAAGTACCCGTATGGCTTGAAGGGACTCGCTGGCACGAGCCTCCCTCCAGCCTCACACGCTCTCCCTCGCTGCCATGCGCCAAGCACGCCTGCTCTCCCCGCTTGGAGTCTCAGCCCTCCCATTGGCTGAGAGGTTGACCAATCACAGCAGGGGAGGGCTTTTGGTGGGAGGATTCAGTGTCTATTTCCAAAAAGGAAGAGAAGGGCAGGTGGAGAGATCTTCAGCCTTCTCTGCCAAAGGAGTTCCTAAGACCATCAGATATATGTGTTTTCTGATGGGCTTGTGACCCCCAGGTTGAGAAACACTGCAATACACCCACCTTCAGCAGCTTGAAGTGTGAGGCAGGAACAATGAAATGCTTGTTTTGCTTCTTGACGCAGATACTACAGCTGTGGTCAAGGGGAAAAAGGGAAGGGAATTATATTGATGATGAGAGGATGATGATTCCTTCTTTCCCAGAATCCCTCACCTACCTCGTATTACGCAACAAGGTGCTGCTGTGTGTTCTGCAAGCGGCTTATTTATCTGGGAAAATTAAAATAAAGAGTCGTGGGATAGGCCCTGCCTGACTCACTTGCAGTCAAAGACATGGATGGTGTCCGAGGCCCAGACCTCAAAGCGGACAGCTCCGCAGTGGCACCCCCCAGTGTGTTTCACCAGGCCCTGGCATGCCCTGCAAAGAGAAGCCAGGCAGAATGAGCACAACAAGGCCCCAGTCTTCCTCTCTCCTCTTCTCCTTCCTTCCTTCCTTCCTTCTCCTGTCCTCCTCCTTCATCCCTTGCTTCCATTCCAACTTCCTCCTCCTCTCCTCCTTCTCCATCCTTGCTTCCTTTCTTCCCTTTCTACTTCTTCCTTCCTTCCTTCCTTCTCCTCTCCTCCTCCTTCATCATCCCTTGATTCCATTCCAACTTCTCCTTCTTCCTCCTCTCCTCCTTCTCCATCCCTTGCTTCCTTTTCTACTTCTCTTTCCTTCCTTCCTTCCTTCCTTCCTTCCTTCTCCTCCTTCATCCCTTGCTTCCTTCCATTTCTACTTCTCTTTCCTTCCTTCCTTCTCTCCTCCTTCTTCATCCTTTGCTTCCTTTCTTCCCTTTCTACTTTTCTTTCCTTCCTTCCTTCACCTCTCCTCCTTCATCCCTTGCTTCCTTCCTTCCCTTTCTACTTCTCCTTCCTTCCTTCCTTCCTTCTCCTCCTTCATCTCTTGCTTCCTTTCTTCCCTTTCTACTTCTCCTTCCTTCTCCTTTCCTCCTCCTTCATCCTTTGCTTCCATTCCAACTTCTCCTTCCTCCTCCTCTCCTCCTCCTTCCTTTCTTTCCTTTTTATTTCTCCTTCCTTCCTCTTCTCCTTTCTTCCGTCTTCTTCCCTCCTATTCTCTCGGCATTAATTCTATTCCTTTCTATTCCACTCCCACCTCCTTTGCTTCTGTTCTTCCTCCTGTTCTTCCCTCGTTCCTTCCTTCCCCTCTTCTCTCAGCATTTATTCTATTCCTTCTTTCTCCCCTTCTTCCTCATTTCTTCTCTTCCTCCTCCTGTTCTTCCTTCCCTCTTTCCTTCCTCTCTTCTCTCAGCATTAATTATATTGCTTTTCTCCCCTTCTTCATTTCTTTCCCTCCTCTTCTTGTTATTCCTTCCCTCTTTCCTTCCTTCCTCTCTTCTCTCAGCATTTATTCTATTCCTTTTTTCTCCCCTTCTTCATCATTTCTCCTCTTCTTCCTCCTGTACTTCTTTCCCTCTATCCTTCCTTCGACTCTTCTCTCAGCATTAATTCTTTTCCTTTTTTTCTTCCCTTCCTCCCTTCTCTGCTCCTTCCTTTTCTCCTCTCCTCCTCTTCCTTCCCTCTTTCCTCCTGCTTCCTTTCTTTCTCCTCTCCTCTCCTTCCTTCCTTATCCCAGTGCCTAGATCCTCACAGCTCATCTCAGTGTTACCCAATTATATCCAGAGATTTCAAAGAAAAATGTTTCTCTTTATTCCCCTTGGCTTTGTAGTCTGAGAGCATTCTGAATATGGCTTTGGATTGTGGAAAACTCACCCGGAAGCAGCCCCAGGCGAGTCCCACTCTCTCGGCCTCAGAGCCATAGCAAACCTCTAGGATTAAGGTCGAATGGGGGCTGGGCGAGAGGCTTGAGAGCTGAACATAGGTTCAAATTCCAGCTCAATTCATGGCCACGTCCACTTCCCCTGCTGTGATTCCAGGCTTTGGGCACCAGAGGGCTCCATCGATTACACTATGTTTTTATGTTCCTGGGTTATATATGTGTGTGTGTGTGTCTGTGTGTATATACATACATATACATATATGTCATCTCCTAATTGGTTCAATCATAAAAAACATGGAAAAAGTTTATTAAACTACACAACGTTGTTTTTTTGCTGGACATCCTACTATAGCACATTTTGCAATAGTTTTTCAATCAATATCTCCTAGAGTCTCAACCAATTCAACTACTGTATATACTTGAGTATAAGCCTAGTTTTTCAGCCCCATTTTTAGGTTGAAAAAAAATCCCCTCGGCTTATACTCGAGTCAAGGTTATTTATTATTTTACTCTGCTATTAGTATTATTTTTATTACATTTATTATTTTACATTATTATTATTATTATTATTACATTTACAATATTTTATTCTATTATTACTTTTATCACATTTATTATTTTACTCTATTATTATTATATTTACATTATTTTACTCTATTATTACTTTTATTACATTTATTATTTTACTCTATTATTATTATTATTATTACATTTACATAACTTTACTCTATTGCTTTTATTACATTTATTATTTTACTGTATTATTATATTTATTGCATTTATTATTTTACTCTATTATTGTTATTATTACATTTATTACTTTATTATTATTATTACTATTATTATTAAATTTCCATTATTTATTATTATTTTTATTACACGTTATTACATTTATTATTTTAGTCTATCATTATTGGTAACAGATAAACACATTTACACTGAAGGAGGTTAGATTAATGGTTGAATCAGAGTTGGGCAGTCTTATCTTAAATTACAGTTTTGTGTAAATACTCAAAAACATTTAACCTACTGATGATTACCAGTAGCAGCTACATTTCTCACCCTCGGCTTACACTCAAGTCAATACGTTTTTCCAGTTTTTTGTGGTAAAATTAGGTCCCTCGGCTTATATTCAGGTCGGCTTATACTCAAGTATATATGGTAGTTTTGTGCCACAAAAACATTTCCGGAGTAGAACAGCTTTCAAAGTAAGGACTGCACAATCAAACAGGAAATATAACACTTTCAAACCAGGAACAGGAAAGTTTTCAACTGTTGTTACATAGTGTTATTTGTACTGACTTCCTGTCATGGTTGAGACCACAGCTCTCATGGACTACAACTCCCATCATCGTTAGGACCACAACTTTCTAGTATTTGGGGACAAGTCCCCTTTCTACATCCCCTATCATTGTTGGGACCATAACTTCCCAGTTTTGGGGAGCATGTCCCGTTTGTTAATTGGACTACAACTCCCATCACTGTTCAGACTACAACTTCCTAGTATTGCAGGGCAAGATCCTTTCCCCCTTTGGACTACAACTCCCATCATTGTTGTGACCATAACCTCCAATATCTGGGGACTATAGCTTTCATGACTGTTTGGACTACAACTCCCATCATTGTTGGGACCATAACCCTCAGTATTTGAGGACAAGTCCCTTATCGCAACTGGAGTACAACTCCAATTGCTGTTCAAGATATAACTTCCCAGTATTGGAGGACAAGCCCTTTTTCTTTATTAGACTACAACTCCCATCGCTGCTCAGACTACAACTTCCCAGTATTTGAGGGCAAGTCCCTTCCCCTCTTTGGATTACGACTCCCATCGCTGCTCAGACTACAACTTCCCAGTATTTGGGGACAAGTATCTTTTCTTAACAGGACTACAACTCACATCACTATTCAGACTACAACTTCCCAGTATTTGGGGGCAAGTCCCTTCTCCTCTTTGGACTAAAACTCCCATCACTCTTTAGACTATAACTTCCCAATATTTGGGGGCAAGTCCCTTCTCCTCTTTGGACTAAAACTCCCATCACTTTTTAGACTATAACTTCCCAATATTTGGGGGCAAGTTCCTTTTTTAATTAGACTACAACTCCCATCGCTGTTCAGACTACAACTTCCCAGTATTTGAGATCAAGTCCCTTTTTTAAATTGGATTACAACTCCCAACGTTGTTGGGACCATAACTAACTCCCAGCATCACAATGGCCAGATGGGGTCTGACTAGATGGCCTCTTGGGTCCCTCCCAATGGTGTGATTCCACCATTCACGCCTATAAATCCAGATCAGAGCAAAGAAGGCCTCTCTCTTCCAAGAATGGGGTCAGACTGAACAGAACATGTGCTGTACTGAGCAGCAGCTAACCTTCCCTGTATTTCCTGCCAAAACCTTGCATAAAGTGTGATGCTACTGCAAGTCATGGCCGACGGATGCCAAGATCTTCCACATGTTCAAGGTATATACTTACTTAGTTAGAGTCACAGCCTGCTTTTCCGGTCCCAAGTTTAATAGGGTGATGAAGTCACAATATAATCAGCACCGGATATCCTAAAGGCCATACAATGCTAATCAAGGTGGCCAATGGCAACATTCACACTTGCCTCAAGCAGACAAGATTCTTTTTCCCACCCTGGACATCATTCCTCAGATATATAAACCTCCCTTGCCTAGTTTCCAACAGACCTCACAACCTCTGAGAATGCCTGCCATAGATGTGGGTGAAACGTCAGGAGAGAATGCTTCTGGAACATGGCCAGACAGCCTGGAAAACTCACAGCAACCCAGTGATTCCGGCCATGAAAGCCTTCGACAACACAATAATATGACTATTATTATTAGCTCTGATTGCCACTCATCAGTTGTAATTGGAAAGCAACCGTTTGCACGACGCTGTTTAGTCCCCCAAAATATTATCATCATCATCATTATCATTAACATCTATATCCCACTTTTTCTCCTTTGCGGTGGTGAGATAACAAATAAAAGTATTATTATTATTATTTACATCTATATCCCACTTTTTCCTCCTTCAGAATGGTATAGTAACAAATAAAAGATTATTATTAATATTATTACTTACATCTATATCCCTCTTTTTCCTCCTTTGCGGTGGTGAGGTAACAAATAAAAGTATTATTATTATTATTTACATCTATATCCCACTTTTTCCTCCTTCAGAGTGGTGAGGTAACAAATAAAAGTATTATTATTATTATTATTATTTACATCTATATCCCTCTTTTTCCTCCTTCAGAGTGGCGAGGTAACAAATAAAGGTATTATTATTAATATTATTATTTACATCTATATCCCACTTTGCGGTGTTGAGGTAATAAAGAAAAGTATTATTATTATTATTATTATTATTATTATTATTATTTACATCTATATCCCACTTTTTCCTCCTTCAGAGTGGTGAGGTAACAAATAAAAGTATTATTATTATTATTATTATTATTATTATTATTATTTGCATCTATATGCTACTTTTTCCTCCTTCACGGTGGTGAGGTACTAATAATACTAATAATAATTAATGACAACTACAACAACCACACCTTTTCTTTATTCTCACAACAACCCTTTGAGGCAGACCACACTTAAACGGAAGGAGAAGCGTAAAATCGTATATTGAATTTAAGAACTCAGATTAGACCTGAAAGAAGAGAAAAAATAATCCTAACCCACAAAAAAGGGAATAAATAATTCCATAGTTTTGTGACAGCAAACTGTAACCATTGCTTTTAAAAACAAAGTACCCGTGAGAGGAAGAGATACAAAATTTTTAGCTACAAGGAAGGGAGAGAGATACAAGCCATTTCCTGTTAATCTTGTTCTGAGAGCACCCAAGGATTAATGTCCAACATGACTCAATTTCCGTGCATGGAATCAAATATATAATCCACACCCAGAGCATGCAATTCAGAAACCGGTCCAACGCCCTTGCCTCTTGTTTGCACTAAAGGAAAAGGTCATCTCTTCTTCTTCTCCTTCTTCCGCCATCTTTCCAGATCTGTTTTCCCAACTGAAAGTTTCTAGTCCTCATTGTGTTGTTTTCCTTCTATTTTCCTCTTTTTTTTGGGGTGTTTTAAATTATTATTTGAAGTGTGGAGCAAACAAAGAAAAGACAGGACTTGATTATAATTGGATTGCTGCAAGTTTTCCGGGCTGTCTGGCCATGTTCCAGAAGCATTCTCTCCTGACGTTTTGCCTACATCTATAGCAGGCATCCTCGGAGGTTGTGATGTCTGTTGGAAACTAGACAAGTGAGGCTTATATATCTGAGGAATGATGTCCAGGTTGGGAAAAAGAATCTTGTCTGTTTGAGGCAAGTGTGAATGTTGCTATTGGCACCTTGGTTAGCACTGAATGCCCTTGCAGCTTCAAAGCCTGGCTGGTTGCTGCCTGAGGGAGTCCTCTCACCTCTGCAGGAGTCTACCATATACAGTGCAACTCTGGACAAGTCTATAGAGCTGTGTTTCTCAACCTGGGGGTCTGGACCCCTAGGGGGGTCGCGAGGGGGTGTCAGAGGGGTCGCCAAAGACAATTAGAAAACACAGTATTTTCTGATGGCTGTAGGGGTTCCGTGTGGGAGGTTTGGCCCAATTCTGTCATTGGTGGAGTTCAGAATGCTCTTTGATTATAGGTGAACTATTAATCCCAGCAACTACAACTCCCAAATGTCAAGGTCTATCTTCCCCAAACTCCACCAGCGTCCAAATTTGGGCATATTGAATATCCGCGCCAAGTTTGGTCCAGATGCATTTGTGCTCTCTGGATGTAGGTGAACTACAACTCCTAAACCCAAGGTCAATGCCCACAAAACCCTTCCAGTATTTTCTGTTGGTCATGGAGCTCTGTGTCCCAAGTTTGGTTCAATTCCATAATTGGTGGAGTTCGGAATGCCCTCTGATATTAGGTCAGGGGTAGGGAACCTTTGGCCCTCCAGCTGTGGTGGACTTCAACTCCCACAATTCCTTGAGGCTCGGCATTCGCCCCAAAGGCTTACCTTGGCCCAATGCCGAGCCGCAAGGAAGTTAGGTTCAATTCCATCATTGGTGGAGTTCAGAATGCCCTTTGATATTGTAGGTGAACTATAAATCCCAGCAACTACAACTCCCAAATGACAAAATCAATCCTCCCCTCAACCCCACCAGTATTCAAATTTGGGTGTATCGAGTATTTGTTCCAAATGAATGAAAATACATCCTGCATATTGGATATTTACAAGATGATTCATAACAGCAGCAAAATTACAGTTGTGAAGTAGCAATGAAAATAATGTTATGGTTGGGGGTCACCACAACATAAGGAACTGTATTAAGGGGTTACAGCATTAGGAAGGTTGAGAACCACTGCTATAGAGGAACCCCCAGATGCAGCAGCATTGCCCAGGCACAGGCATGTAGCCGGGGGGGGGGGGGGGGGCTTCAGCCCCCCCCCCCGAAATTCTCATGGTGGTTCGCGAAAAGGCCTTTCTGGTGCATTATTTAAACTGTTATGTTTATTCATATCATGATCTGATCACCATACTCAATATATCCCATATGCATGGGGGTATTGGGGTAATGATACAAAAGGTTTGCTAGGCTAGACCCTCTTTCACTCAGACTCAGCCCCGAAACTCAGCCCCCCCGAAACCCCCCCTGAAATTTTTTTAGCCTCCCTCGAAACGAAATCCTGGCTACGCGCCTGCGGCACGAATCAAGGAACACGAAAGGCACTGCGGACTATTCCAACCAGAGGAGTCTAGCCATAGCAGAGCACTTAATGAACTAATCTGGACACAGCGTATGATTTGAAAACACAGAAATGCTGGACCACTCTCACGACCACCATGTCAGACTACACAGAGAAGCCACTGAAATCCACAAGAAGCATGTGGACAATCTCAATAGAAAGGAGGAAACCATGAAAATGAATACAATCTGGCCACCAGTATTTAAAAAACTCCAAAATCAGGACAGGAAATAAAGAGCAACACTCAAAAAACAGGGTAATTCTGGACAGGAAACAATCAGGGCCAGCTAACACCTCCCAAAAACATTCCCTTAGGCAGAATATTTATTTATTTATTTACTACATTTGTATACCGCTCTTCTCAGCCCTTGGGTGACTCAGAGCGGTTCATAGCCAGGCTATGAAGCTGCAAGGCCATTCAATGCTAATCAAGGTGCCCAGTGCCAACCTTCACACTTGCCTCAAGCAGACAAGAGTTCTTTCCCCCACTCTAGATATTACTCCACAGATATATAAACCTCACTTGGTTAGTTTCCAACAGACCTCACAACCTCTGAGTGGTCAAAACATCAGGAGAATGCTTCTGGAACATTGCCATACAGCCTGGAAAACTCACAGCAACCCACGAAAGCGTTCGACAACACAATTCAACATAGTTTGTGCCACAAAAACAATGAAGTTTCTGAAGTAGGACAACTACTTTCAATTAAACAGGACATAACACTTTCAAGGGAGGAACAGGAATTTTTTCATATTTTGTTACATAGTGTAATTATTCATCATGTTTATTCACTTTTATGTTGCCCCTGGGTGCCAAACTCCAATTAATTTGACTGTAAAGTCACATCTGCAATACTCTTCCCTTAGTAATATAACTATATTATTATTATTATTATTATTATTATTATTATTATTGTTATTAGTATTATTTGAAACACAACAAGATGAGTCCACAGCAGACACTCTGCTGGCTGTTGAATTGGATCACATATCAGACCTTTCCCAAGTGTCTAGGACTGTGTGGTGTATCGGCGAATAATGCGTGCAGATCCCAATAAGATGGCCTTATTGTTGTTATTATTATTATTATTATTATTATTATTATTATTATTATTTTACTGATACAAAAGCACAGTATGCCACAGCTAACAAGATCTATATGCTGGATTTTGTTTGCTGTGACATACTGTGTTTTTGTGTCAGTAAAATTATTATTATTATTTGATAAACAACAAGATTCGTACACAGCAAACAAGAACACTCTGTTGGCTTTTATTTGGGATCACACATCAAAAATTTCCCAAGTGTCTAGAACTGTGTGGTGTATTGGGGAATAATGTGTGCAGATCTGAATATTATTATTATTATTTATCTTATCTGTAAATAAGATATATTTACAGATAAAGTTATTTACAAAAAGAGATGGTTTTTAAGCAACTTTTAATGTGGATATAAGTGACTAGCCACCCCCTGCCATGCGTTGCTGTGGCCCAGTCTGGTGATCTGGAAAATAAAGTAATGAGAAAGTGTAGGTTTCTAATATATGTAATGTCTTTCTGCTTGTGGGTATACAGTATTTCTTGCCGTTTCTTTGTCAGTGTTGATGTGGAGATTGTCTGGTTTGCTTACTCTGGAACATGCAACATATATTGTCCTTCTTCAGGGGTCACTTTCAAATCTACGATATTATGTGTGTGTGTGAATAATATATATCTATGTATGTCTATGACTGGATGGCTCTTTGTCAGGAGGGCTTTGATTAAGTTTTCTTGCCCTGGTGAAAGGAGTTGGACTGGATGGCCTTAAGTATTTTCTGTTGGTCATGGGGGTTCTGTGTGGGAAGTTTGCCCCAATTCTGTCATTAGTGGAGTTCAGAATGCTCTTTGATTGTAGGTAAACTATAAATCCCAGTATCTACAACTCCCAAATGTCAAGGTCTATTTCCCCAAAGTCCATTTGTGTTCATATTTGCGCGTATGAAATATTTGTGTCAAGTTTGGTCCTGGTCCATCATTGTTTGAGTCCACAGTGCTCTCTGGATGTAGGTGAACTACAACTCCCAAACTCAAGGTCAATGCCCATCAATGCCCATGTTAGTCATGGGAGTCTTCTGTGCCACTTTTGGTTCAATTCCATCATTGGTGGAGTTCAGAATGCTCTTTGATTGTAGGTGAAGTATAAATCCCAATATCTACAACTCCCAAATGTCAAGGTCTATTTTCCCCAAAGTCCATCTGTGTTCATATTTGGGCATATGGAATATTTGTGCTAAGTTTGGTCCAGGTCCAACATTGTTTGAGTCCACAGTGCTCTCGGGATGTAGGTGAACTACAACTCCCAAACTCAAGGTCAAAGCCCATGTTAGTCATGGGAATCTTGGGTGCCACGTTTGGTTCCATTCCATCATTGGTGGAGTTCAGAATGCTCTTTGATTGTAAGTGAACTATAAATCCCAATATCTACAACTCCCAAATGTCAAGGTCTATTTTCCCCAAAGTCCATCTGTGTTCGTATTTGGGCATATGGAATATTCGTGCCAAGTTTGGTCCAGGTCCATCATTGCTTGAGTCCACAGTGCTCTCTGGATGTAGGTGAACTACAACTCCCAAACTCAATGCCCATGTTAGTCATGGGAGTCTTGTGTGCCACGTTGGGTTCAATTCCATCATTGGTGGAGTTCAGAATGCTCTTTGATTGTAGGTAAAGTAAAGGTAGTCCCCTGACATTAAGTCCAGTCATGTCTGACTCTGGGACTCTGGTGCTCATCTCCATTTCTAAGCCGAAGAGCCAGCGTTGTCCGTAGACATCTCCAAGGTCATGTGGCCGGCATGACTGCATGGAGCGCCGTTACCTTCCCGCCGGAGTGGTACCTATTGATCTACTCACATTTGCATGTTTTCGAACTGCTTTGATTGTAGGTGAACTATAAATCCCAGCAACGACAAGTCCCAAATGACAAAAAAAAATTTTGAGTGTTGGTCACTCCTTGGGTTAGTAAGTGTCTTGTGGTCAAAACTGGCAGCAATTCGTCCAATGGTTTTTGAGTTATGTTAATCCCACAAACGAACATTACATTTTTATTTATATCGATTTTAATGTTAGTATATATTTATGGTTTTATGTCCCGGGACTGAATGTTTGCCGTATTTATGTATATGTGAGTCCCCTGAGGGGTGAGAAGGGTGGAATATAAATGTTTCAAATAAATAAATAAATATTCCAATTAGTAAAGCAAGGAAAGCAGAAGGGAGTGGAACATTCCAGAAACGGTGATGGAGTTCCAACAGAGCAACAGGGTTCAGAGTCTCCTTCTAAAGATAACCTTCTGCCCAAACTATCAGGAATAAAAAGCCTTCACACACATTCATGTTTCATCTGTGCTTAGGCGTGCATGACTCAGCAGAGCAAAGTTTCTGGGCTGGGCGCCCGTTTTGGTGATTCAAGTGGAAAGAAAGAAAAATCCCCCAAAAGCACACAGTTCTGTTCCTGCTTTGCTTTGTTGGAAATTGACAGGAAGCCACAGCAGGATTGAGATCTTTTCATCCTGCATCTAAATGTGATTTTGGCAGAGAAAAGCACAACATGTTGTTCTGAGCTGACATTATAACACAGAACACACATCAAAGGACTCTACGTCGGGAGGCATGAAGTCCGTCCCACAAAGACAATATTTTGGCAGTTTAATACACTTTTCTCATGTTTTTATGATAGAACCAATCAGGTAATGACATTTATCACTCAGGAGCAAAAAGGATTCTGTTACTTGATGGAATTTTCCAATCCTTCCTGTTGTAAGACGTATTCTTTACTACCTTTCTCCACTTTCCCCCTCTCTTTTCCCACCTTGAAACTCCATTTTGAACCATCAGCTGCTACTCACATTCTTTGGTTCAAACAGGCCTTGGCAAACAGCTGTGACTCTGAGTCAGCGCCGGTTCCAGAAAAACAGGCCTGGGCTTGTCCAAGAGTTCAGCTCCCGGTTGGCATTTGCAGGGCGTTGTGTAATGAGAACCCATTGGCTTCCGTCTGCAAGGAAAACAAGAAGAAAACAAGTGTTGCCCTAGGAACTGACAAACAGCAAGCCGAAGGAGCCGCAAATGATCACTTTCCAATATTACATACAGCCAGCCAGCCCCAAAAATGAGTCTTTTACTATATATAAAGAGACAGATGGCTGCAAAAGGCCTAGGATTCCCAAAGGGACCAAAAGGCCACATATTAACCCTGATATATAATGTTACAAAAGGTCTAGGTCTCCCAAATAGGTCCTATATTAACCCTTATATATTATGTTAGAGAAGTAGAAAATAGTCTGAGCACTGGACTAAATTATTATTATTATTATTATTATTATTATTAAACTAAGTAGACAATAGTCTAAGTATTTGACTAAATTATTATTATTATTTAAAGTAAAAAGACAACAGTCTGAGTATTGGACTATATTATTATTATTATTATTATTATTATTAAGCTAAGAAGACAATAGTCTGAACATTGAACTATAGTATTATTATTATTATTATATAACTAAGAAGAAAATAGTCTGAGTATTGAACTATATTATTATAAAACTAAGAAGAGAATAGTCTGAGCATTGGACTATATTATTACTATTATTAAGCTAAGAAGACAATAGTCTGAGTATTAAACTATATTATTATTATAAAACTAAGTAGACAATTGTCTGAGCACTGGGCTATATTATTATTATTATTATTATTATTATTATTAT
>NW_026844589.1:6227533-6245033 GCF_025583915.1 Anolis sagrei ordinatus | reverse complement strand
GTCGCTTGAGGCGCCAGAGGAGAAGGACAAGATGGCGGCCAGGGGGGAGGAGGAGGAGGGAAGGGGCGGGGCTTCACGTGTGACGTCACAGGCCTACCCATTCGAGGCTTTCCAGGGAGCCCCCTAGCGGCCATTTCCAATACATTCTCTGGGCATTTAATTGACAAGCCCTAAACCAGGCATGGGCAAACTTAAGCCTTCCCTCTGGACTTCAACTCCCAGAATTCCCTTCTCTTTCCCCTTGAGTTGCTTAAACTGAAGTCCAAAAACATCTGAAGGGCCCAAGTTTGCCCGTAAGTGGCTGAAGGGGAAAAGAAAGAGACCTGAGGGTGTTAGGAATGCTGGGAGTTGAAGGCCAAAATCATGCCTGCCCTAAACAGGGCTTCAAATTCCTTCACTTAGTAAGTGAAGGAATTTGAGGGCCTGTTTAGGGCAGGCATGATTTTGGACTTCAACTCCCAGCCTTAATTAATTTAATTTAATTGACAAGCCCTAAACCAGGCATGGGCAAACTTAGGCCTTCCCTCTGGACTTCAACTCCCAGCATTCCTAACAGCTCCAGGCCCCTTCCCCCCTCTGTTACTTAAACTGAAGTCCAAAAACATCTGAAGGGCCCAAGTTTGCCCATAAGTGGCTGAGGGGGAAAAGGAAGAGGCCTGAGGCTGTTAGGAATGCTGGGAGTTGAAGTCCAAAACACCTAGAGGACCCAAGTTTGCCCATGCCTGCCCTAAACAGGCCCTCAAATTCCTTCACTTAGTAAATGAAGGAATTTGAGGGCCTGTTTAGGGCAGGCACGATTTTGGACTTCAACTCCCAGCATTCCTAACAGCCTTAGTTAAACTGAAGTCCAAAAACATCTGAAGGACCCAAGTTTGCCCGTAAGTGGCTGAGGGGGAAAAGGAAGAGGCCTGAGGCTGTTAGGAATGCTGGGAGTTGAAGTCTAAAATATGCCTGCCCTAAACGGGCCCTCAAATTCCTTCACTTGCTATAGAGCAGTGGTTCTCAACCTGTGGGTCCCCAGGTGTTTTGGCTTTCAACTCCCAGAAATCCTAACAGCTGGTAAACTGGCTGGGATTTCTGGGAGTTGTAGGCCAAAACACCATGGGTTGAGAACCACTGCTATAGAGGTTGATGCCACTGTAACTGCCATGGAAGTCCAAAACACTAGAGGACCCAAGTTTGCCCGTGCCTGCCCTAAACAGGTCCTCAAATTCCTTCACTTACTATAGAGCAGGTTCTCAGCCTGTGGGTCCCCAGGTGTTTTTGGCCTTCAACTCCCAGAAATCCTAACAGCTGGTAAACTGGCTGGGATTTCTTGGCATTGTAGGTGGGGACCCACAGGTTGAGAACCACTGCTCTATAGTAAGTGAAGGAATTTGAGGGCCTGTTTAGGGCAGGCATGATTTTGGACTTCAACTCCCAGCATTCCTAACAGCCTTAGTTAAACTGAAGTCCAAAAACATCTGAAAGGCCCAAGTTTGCCCGTAAGTGGCTGAGGGGGAAAAGGAAGAGGCCTGAGGCTGTTAGGAATGCTGGGAGTTGAAGTCTAAAATACCTAGGGAAAGTTTGCCCATGCCTGCCTAAGACACTAAAGGTTAATTCCTCATGCCATGAAGCAGTGGTTCTCAACCTGTGGGTCCCCTAGGAGTTTTGGCCTACAACTCTCAGAAATCCCAGCCAGTTTACCAGTTTTTAGGATTTCTGGGAGTTGAAAGCCAAAAACATCTGGGACCCCCGGTTGAGAACCACTGCTATAGAGGTTGATGCCACTGTAACTGCCATGTATCAGTGCTTTAAAAACCCTGGGACATGTGGCTAATCTTGAGTTTGTAATAATAATAATGTTTGATACCCAACCTGGCAGGCCTTCAAATTCCTTCACTTACTATAGAGCAGTGGTTCTCAACCTGTGGGTCCCCAGGTGTTTTGGCCTACAACTCCCAGAAATCCCAGCCAGTTCACCAGTGTTTAGGATTTCTGGGAGTCGAAAGCCAAAAACCTCTGGGGACCCCAGGTTGAGAACCACTGCTATAGAGGTTGATGCCACTGTAACTGCCATGAATCAATATTTAAAAACCTTGGGATATGTGGCTAATCTTGTGTTTCTAATAATAATAATAATAATGTTTGATACCCAGACTATTATCTACTTAGTTACATAATAATATAGCTCCATGCTCAGAATATTTTCTGCTTAGTTATACAATACAGTAATATTATACAATACAATAATAATATACAATAATACAGTGCTCCATGCAGTCATGCTGGCCACATGACCTTGGAGGTGTCTACGGACAATGCTGACTCTTCGGCTTAGAAATGGTGATGAGCACCAACCCTCAGAGTTGGATACAACTGGACTTAATGTCGGGGGGGGGGAGGGAACCAATCAACAATGTACATAGTAGTAATAATAATAATATAGTCCAATGCTTGGAATATTGTGTATTTAGATGTAATCATAATACAGTCCAATGCTCGGAATATTGTCTACTTAGTTATATCATAATAATAACGATATAGTTCAATGCTCAGTACATTGTCTACTTAGTTATATTATAATTATATAGTCCAATGCTCAGAATATTTTCTACTTAGTTATATAATAATACAGTGCTCCATGCAGTCATGCTGGCCAGATGACCTTGGAGGTGTCTACGGACAATGCTGGCTCTTCGGGTTAGAAACAGTGATGAGCACCAACCCTCATAGTCGGATAGGACTGGATTTAATGTCAGGAAAACAAATCAACAGCAACCTATATAGTAATAATATAGTTCAATGCTCAGATTATTGTCTACTTAGTTATACAAATTCCTTCACTTACTATAGTCTCTCTCCCCCCAAATGGTGTGTGTGTATGTATATATATATATATCTCCCTCCAACCTTATTTAAGCTCCTGCACTTTAGTTTGGCCCTCATTCCTGTAACCTCGACACTAATGGCATTGCACTTTCCCTCTGCTCTACTTAGGAACCATTGCACTGACTTTGAGCCCACCCACTTCCAAACCCAGCATTGATTTTTGTTCAGCCATGATATTGCTTTTATGATATTGCTCTGTGATTGTGATATGTTTTTATTTGATTGCTGTTTGTTGATTTTATTTTAATGTGCCTGTTTTAATCTATAATTTTTGTCCCTTTGTAAGGTGCCCCGAGTCCCCTTGGGGAGATAGAGACGGGGTATAAAAATGTTATTATTTCTATATTCTATACAGATTTTAACAGCTTAACTGTTTGTTGTGTTGTTTGAGGCCTCACTTGAGTTGTATGTTACATCTTTTAGCCAAGGTTGTTCAACGGTTTTTTTCTCAAATGTTTGTTTGAATTGTTTTGATTTGTTAATAGGGGGCATAGCATTAAATGTTTGCCATCTTTTGTTTTTTGCTGCCCTGAGTATTTGGGGGGAGAGGGCAGATTAAAAATAAAGATTATTATTTATTACGAAACTTCCATATCGCCTTTCTCGGTTTATGACAACAGCCTAGTCAAGTTGACTTTATTTCTATTTATATTGAAACATTTATATTCCGCCCTTCTCACCCTGCAGGTGACTCTGTGTAGAGCACAACATCTATATAGCAAATATTCAATGCTAGGACATAAAACTATTTTTATACCCTGCCTGAGGAGGACTTGGGGTGGCTTACATGGGGACCAAGCCTGGGCAACACAGTTAAAATGTAACACATTAAAATACAAAACAATATAACAAAATAAAACAACATTAAATAATGTATAAAAGGCATGGGAACCAACAATCAGTAAACAATCTTATTTATCATTAGAGAAGGTGCCATTTCTAAACAGTTTTAAGTGTTGCCTGTCTCTGAGCCGAGTGGAGAGGAGTGTTTTGCTACTTGATCTTGGGAGTCTATCTGGCTTGTATGGAAAGTGTCTCAAGTATCCAGGTTAAAACCAGCACCTTAAATTGGGTCCAGAAACTAATTGGGAGCCAGTGGAGTTTCCTCAGCGGGCGGGTGGTGCCATGGCATCCAGTACTGTAATTTTAATGACTGCCTATACTATATGTGCTCTGTATAGGATGCCATGTTATTAAAAGAAAAGAGATCTAGTTACTAAATATGGTAATCTCCTTTGTGCCCGTACATTTCCTATCTGAATGATAAGAAGGCTGGGGCATAATGGAGGTTGTAGTTCAGCTTTCAGGGCTTTCCCCATTGTAGAATGAATACAGCCTTGTAACGGGATGCTGGTATTTGTAGTTTTTAAAGTTTTTTTTTTTTTTTTTTGCTTTCTTTGTCCAAGAATATGTGTGCCTTGCGAGTCTACATGTCCCAGGGCTTTTTTTTTTTTAAAGCATTGACACATGGCAATTGCTGTGGCATCAACCTGACTTAGACTATCCCAAATTACTGCCTGGTTTGTAGGGTCAGTTTTGAATGCCTGCTGGGCCATGCAAAGTCAAATCCCTGATTTACATTGTATCACATATATTCTGCTTTCTCTTTTGAGAGCCCAGAGTAGGATAGTGAGTCATTGCAGTGGAATATCTTTTTTTAAAGTACTGCAAATAAATGGGAACGATGTGGCACTTTGTGGAGGATGAATTGAATCAGATTACTTTCCTAGTCATTGCTAGAAGTCTGCCTGTGACTCACTGGCAGCTGACAGGGCATGAGATAGCGGCTTTGCCTACTTAAACCCTTGAATTGTCTATCACAGGACATTGGGTGGGGTACAAGCTTCATTGTGAAAGAAACATTTAAATTGCAAATTGGTTTGCGACTGTAGCAGAGCTTGATAGATTTTATGCTGTTTAAACTGTTTTGAGTGCCACTCCAGTGTCTTCAGGCTTCTGAGTAGCCATGACTCAAAATGCTTTAAATTACAGTGCCTTGAAAAACAGGACATGTTGCTCATGTAATGATAGTAATTACAATAATTCAAAACAAGCTGGGTTTTAAAAACTTTTTGCATGCATTGCTATAGGAAGAACATAAGCAGTTAAATCTGATCAGAATACCCCCGCCCCTCTTCTGTTGCAGTTAAAATGCAGATCTTTGTGAAGACCTTGACTGGCAAGACCATCACCTTGGAGGTGGAGCCAAGCGACACTATTGAGAATGTCAAGGCTAAGATCCAAGACAAAGAGGGCATTCCACCTGATCAGCAGAGGCTGATCTTTGCCGGCAAACAGCTGGAAGATGGACGCACCCTTTCAGATTACAACATCCAGAAAGAATCCACTCTCCATCTTGTGTTGCGTTTGAGGGGAGGCATGCAGATCTTTGTGAAGACCCTGACGGGCAAGACCATCACACTGGAGGTTGAACCCAGTGACACCATTGAGAACGTGAAAGCCAAGATCCAGGACAAAGAAGGCATCCCCCCAGATCAACAGAGGTTGATCTTTGCTGGCAAACAGCTTGAAGATGGCCGCACTCTCTCAGATTACAACATCCAGAAAGAATCCACCCTCCATCTTGTGCTGCGTTTGAGAGGAGGCATGCAGATCTTTGTGAAAACCTTGACTGGCAAGACCATCACTCTAGAAGTAGAGCCCAGTGACACCATTGAGAATGTCAAGGCCAAGATCCAAGACAAAGAAGGCATCCCCCCAGACCAACAGAGGTTGATCTTTGCTGGCAAACAGCTTGAAGATGGACGTACTCTCTCAGATTACAACATCCAGAAAGAATCTACTCTCCACCTCGTACTGCGTCTCAGGGGAGGCATGCAGATCTTTGTGAAGACCTTGACTGGCAAGACCATTACTCTAGAGGTTGAACCAAGTGACACCATTGAGAATGTGAAAGCCAAGATCCAGGACAAAGAAGGCATCCCTCCAGACCAGCAGAGGTTGATCTTTGCCGGCAAACAGCTTGAAGATGGTCGCACTCTGTCAGATTACAATATCCAGAAAGAGTCCACCCTCCACCTTGTGCTGCGGCTCCGGGGAGGCATGCAGATCTTTGTGAAGACCCTGACTGGCAAGACCATCACTCTAGAGGTCGAACCAAGCGATACAATTGAGAATGTCAAGGCAAAGATCCAGGACAAGGAAGGCATCCCCCCAGACCAGCAGAGGTTGATCTTTGCCGGCAAGCAGCTTGAAGATGGCCGCACCCTTTCCGACTACAACATCCAGAAAGAATCCACCCTCCATCTTGTTCTGCGACTTAGGGGAGGCATGCAGATCTTTGTGAAGACCTTGACTGGCAAAACCATCACTCTCGAAGTAGAGCCCAGTGACACTATTGAGAATGTCAAGGCCAAGATCCAGGACAAAGAAGGCATCCCCCCAGACCAGCAGAGGCTCATCTTTGCCGGCAAACAGCTTGAAGATGGCCGCACTCTCTCAGATTACAACATCCAGAAAGAGTCAACACTCCATCTTGTGCTCCGACTCAGGGGAGGCATGCAGATCTTTGTGAAGACCTTGACTGGCAAGACCATCACCCTGGAGGTTGAACCAAGCGACACAATTGAGAACGTCAAGGCCAAGATCCAAGACAAAGAAGGCATCCCCCCAGACCAACAGAGGTTGATCTTTGCTGGCAAACAGCTTGAAGATGGACGTACTCTCTCAGATTACAACATCCAGAAAGAATCTACTCTCCACCTCGTACTGCGTCTCAGGGGAGGCATGCAGATCTTTGTGAAGACCTTGACTGGAAAGACCATTACTCTTGAAGTTGAACCAAGCGACACCATTGAGAACGTCAAGGCTAAGATCCAGGACAAAGAAGGCATCCCCCCAGACCAGCAGAGGCTCATCTTTGCTGGGAAGCAACTTGAAGATGGACGCACTCTCTCAGATTACAACATCCAGAAAGAATCCACCCTCCACCTTGTGCTGCGACTTAGGGGAGGCATGCAGATTTTCGTGAAGACCTTGACTGGCAAGACCATCACTCTCGAAGTAGAGCCGAGCGACACAATTGAGAACGTCAAGGCCAAGATCCAAGACAAAGAAGGCATCCCCCCAGACCAACAGAGGCTCATCTTTGCCGGCAAACAGCTTGAAGATGGCCGCACCCTTTCAGACTACAACATCCAGAAAGAGTCTACCCTCCATCTTGTGCTGCGACTCAGGGGAGGTATGCAGATTTTTGTGAAGACCTTGACTGGCAAGACCATCACTCTTGAGGTGGAGCCCAGTGACACCATTGAGAACGTCAAGGCCAAAATCCAAGACAAAGAAGGCATCCCCCCAGACCAACAGAGGCTCATCTTTGCCGGCAAACAGCTTGAAGATGGCCGCACTCTCTCAGATTACAACATCCAGAAGGAATCCACCCTCCACCTTGTCCTGCGTTTGAGGGGAGGCATGCAGATTTTCGTGAAGACCCTGACTGGCAAGACCATTACTCTCGAGGTGGAACCCAGTGACACCATTGAGAACGTCAAGGCCAAGATCCAGGACAAAGAAGGCATCCCCCCAGACCAGCAGAGGCTCATTTTTGCTGGGAAGCAACTTGAAGACGGCCGCACGCTCTCCGACTACAACATCCAGAAGGAGTCCACCCTCCACCTTGTGCTGCGCCTGAGAGGCGGCTGTTAGATTCACGAACACCTTTGCAAGTTGCCAATAGCATTTGTTTGCACTGTAGCAGTTTCATGTCTTAATATTGTAAGGTGAATGCAGGTTCCTGGAGCCTCTAGACTTGTTTGTGTAAATGCTAATAAAGTTTTCCGTTGCACATTGCTCCCTGGTCTGTGTCAGGCTTGAACCCAACAACTTGTAAATCACGCCACCAGAAGGGATAAAATGAGCTGAATGGTTTAGAGAAGGTCCAAATGGCAGAGCAAGCACAGGGAAAACAAAAAGGAACAAGCCTAGTTCTCCAGTACAGTCCAGAGGTAGATTTTGTGGGGTTGGTTGTTTAATTATTTACAGTATTGATATTCCGCCCTTCTCACCTGGGACTCAGGGCGGATTACAATGTACATAATACATGGCAAACATTCATTGGCATATACACACAACATATATAGACAGAGGCTATTGACTTTCCAGCTTCTGGTCACCAGGGGAGCTGTCGCTTCCTCATTCTTTGCATACTTTCTGGAGATGTTTTATGACCTTGTAAATCAGTTAATTTATGATTTGGCTTGGCCTTTTCTAAAACATCAAACTTAAGATGACCCCATATTAATATGTTGAGCGCAGGTATGGGCAAACGGGCCTGGGAGCCAGATGCGGTCCCTTGGGCTCTTTTCTCAGGCCCTCCTTTCTCCCACCATTCTTTATCTTCCTCTTTCTCCCTCCAGTCTTCCTTTCTTCCCCTCCACTTTTTGTCTTCCCTCTTTTCTCCCTTTTCCTGTTTTTCTTTTTTCTTTCCTCTTCTCTACCTTTTGTCTTTCCTTCCTTCCATCTTTCTCCCTCTCTTTCTCTCTTCCCTTTTGTCATTCTCCTTTCTCCCTTCCCTTTTGTTTTTCCTTCTCTTTCTCCATTCCCTTCTCTTACCCTCCCTCCTCCTCTTCTCCTTCCCTCCATCCTTCTCTTCCTCCGTACTCTTTTTTCCTTCCTCCTGGGGGATGTTTATCTGGCAGAAGAGAAGGTAGAGAGGGAATGCATAGAGAAGAAGAGGGAGGAAAGGGCAGGGAGGGGACCTGGGGGCTCCCAAATTAGAAACTGCGCATGTCTGATGTAAAGGATTGATTGTGCCATGCACTTGGCTTTAAATAAGCAATATGTGGAAAGTTGAAACACTTGAATGGCGCATACATACAGTTTTAAAGTGGCATTTAAATTGGATCTGTGGGAGCCAGCCTGATTGAAGGTGGCACCACTAAGAAAGATGTTGCATATGAATATCACGTGTTGGAATTGCTTATTAAAAGTAAGTACAGAGGAAGTTACCGGACATGACTGATAGCAAAATAATGGCAGCTACAAAATCCAAAGCATTGCCCCAGATTTGCATCTACATTAAAAATGTGTCTATGGAGGTGCCTGCATGTTGCCCCATCTAGTAATGCATGTGATCGAGGCCATCTAGGTATAGAAAATGGCTCAGAGCTATCATTCTAAAAGATACTTGGCTCCCAAACCAATTTTTCTGTGCAGTTAATGGTTCTAAAGTAGTGGTTCATAACCAGAGGGCCGCGAGCCTACTTACTATTTAGGCTCCTTTTGTGCCTCCTGCCTCTGTATCGGAAACTAGAGGTGATGTGGTCTATCCAATGTAATTTTCTGAATTGGCACCCCAAACTGACCCTGAAGTTGACCAAAAACTGATCCGTAACCCCTTAGTACTAATGTTGGATAGTGGCCCCTGGTCAAGTAGTCCTCTTCAGATGTCCCTGACCAAGAAGTCCTGGTCAAAGACATCCCTAGTCAAGTACAGGTCAAAAGACGTCCCTGGTCAAGTAGTCTGGTCTAAGACGTCCCTGGTCAAAGTCCCTTGTCAGAGGTCCTGGTCGAAGAGGTCCCTTGTCAAGAAGCCCTGGTTGAAGAGGTCCCTTGTCAAAAGGTCTTAGTCAAAGTGTTCCTTGGTAAAAGATGTCCCTGGTCAAGTAGTCCAGGTCAAAAGACATCCCTAGTCAAGTACAGGTCAAAAGACGTCCCTGGTGAAGTCCTGGTCAAGTAGTCTGGTGTAAGACGTCCCTGGTCCCTTGTCAGAGGTCCTGGTCGAAGGTCCCTGACCAAGAAGTCCTGGTCGAAGAGATCCCTGGTCAAAGTGGTCCCTTGTCAGAGGTCCTGGTCGAAGAGGTCCCTGACCAAGAAGTCCTGGTCAAGGACGTCCCTGGTCAAGAGGTCCTGGTCTAAGTGGCCCCTTATCAAAAGGTCCTAGTCAAAGTGTTCTTTGGTCAAAGATGTCCCTGGTCAAGTAGTCCAGGTCAAAAGACATCCCTGGTCAAGATGTCCCTTGTCAAGAAGTCCTGATCAAGAGGTCCTTGGTCAAAGACATCCCTGGTCAAAGTGGTCACTGGTCAAGAGATCCTTAGTCAAAGACGTCCCTGGTCAAGAGGTTCTTGGTCAAAGTGGTCCCCGGTCAAAAAAAGGTTGGGAACCACCATTCTAAAGGATGGCTTCAAAGCTTCCAGTGACTCAAAGCCTCTTGAGTTGGCTTTGCTTGAATAAGCGGGCCTCCATTTGCTCCGTAACACAAAGGAGCCCCTTTCTGTTTTATAATAACAAATGTGACCTGCATATTTCCCGGGGCTATAAATACAAGGCTTGCCTGTTTAAGCAGCTTTGTGGCAGAGAGTCCAGTGGTGACGAAGATGCTTTAGGGGTGGCTTAACATTCTTTTGCGCTATGAGCCAGAATAATGCGCTTGGGTTTCTTAGCAAAGCTTGCTTTCTCAGCCACCGCTTTGTTTTGCACCAGGTTTACAAAGAAGCTGGTAGAGCCTGACACAAAGGTAGCCCCAAGCCCTCAGCAGCGTAGCACCTTACATAAAACCCATTTGACTTTTGGGTTTTGCAAGCATGCATGGTGGGAATCCATGGAGACAAAGGGCTGTGGGATAGATGTATTCTCCATTGTGGTCCCTGTGAAATCGCACATATGAAAGGAACTTTGCAAATTTCACAGGTGACCACTTGGAGAAACACAGTTACAGGTAAGCAACCATTACTTCTGAAGGCTAATCCATGCTTAATCAATGATTAGTGGGATTTCCTGCTATCCTGAGCTCTTTATTGATCAGACAAGGGTTCACTTTGCGAGAGACGAGAGATGATGTTCCTCAAGCTGTTTCCTTCTCTCCTGGAGACTAAGACTCGATGGAGCCATGGGTTCAAATGACACTGAAGGAGATTCCACTTGAACATTAGGAAGTCCTTCCTGATAACTCTGCCTTAGAGTCAAGTGAAGGTCTTGAAACAACCCAAATGGCCATCTGTTAGGGGGGATTAGAGTGTGCTTTTCCTGTAGGGTAGGAAAAGGTTGGACACCCTTTCAGATATTTATGCAAAGCTCTCATGTCTCTTCTCGGCCTTCTCTTTTGAGGCTAAACAAGCCCAGTTCTTCAAGACACTCCTCAGAGGGATTATTCATGGTCTCCAGACCTTTGATCCTTTGCTATAATAAATATTTATATGTCACTTTTCTCCCACAGTGGAGACCCAAAGCAGCTTCCAACATGATAAAAACACAATACAAAATCAAACAACCGTCATAGAATCCTAGAGTTGGAAGAGACCCATGGGACATCTAGTCCAACCCCATTCTGTCATGCAGGAAAAGCACAAAGTACCCCTGACAGATGGCCATCCAGCCTCTGTTTAAAAGTTTCCAAGGACGGAGCTTCCACCAGACTTGAGGCAGAGAGTTCCACTGCTGAACAGCTCTCGCGGTTTAGGAAGTTCTTCCTTGTGTTTAGATGGAATTTCTTTTCCTGCCATTTGAAACAAACCATGGCTCTCGTCAAGACTGAGAAAGTAGGCAAAAGGGAGGATAAACAGACAAGTGGAGCCCTGCTGGCAGTGTATGTTTGGTCCACATCTGTCATTGGCTGGGGTCAGTGCTCTCTGGATAAGGGAGAACTACAACTCCCAGCTTCCCAGGGTAATCACCCCCCAATCCTGCCAGTATTCGCAGTTGGCTATGTTGGGTCTGTATCCATCAGCTACGTTTAGTGCTTTCTGAATAAGGGTGAACTATAACTCCCAGATTCCCAAGGCAATCACCCCCAAAGCCCTGCCACTATTCATGGCTTAGTGCTCTCTGGATCAAGTGAACTACAACTCCCAAAATCAAGGTCAATTCACACAAACCCCTGCAGCATGTTCAGTTGGTCATGGGGCTCCTCCGTGCAAAGTGTGATCCTCTTCCATTGTTGGTGGGAGTCACAGTTACCTGAATACAGGTGAACTACAACTCCCAAAATCACAGTCAGTTCACATAATCCCCTGCAGCAGGTCATGGGGCTCCTCCATGCAAAGTGTGGTCGTCTTCCATTGTCGGTGGGAGTCACAGTTACCTGAATGCAGATGAACTACAACTCCCAAAATCAAGGTCAATTCCCACAAACCCTTGCAGCATGTTTAGTCGGTTGTGGGGCTCCTCCGTGCAAAGTGTGGTCCTCTTCCATTGTTGGTGGGAGTCACAGTTACCTGAATACAGGTGAACTACAACTCCCCAAATCAAGGTCAGTTCACACAATCCCCTACAGCAGGTCATGGGGCTCCTCCATGCAAAGTGTGGTCCTCTTCCATTGTCGGTGGGAGTCACAGTTACCTGAATGTAGGTGAACTACAATTTCCAAAATCAAGGTGAATTCACACAAACCCCTGCAGCATGTTTAGTTGATCATGGGGCTCCTCTGTGCAAAGTGTGGTCCTCTTCCATTGTTGGTGGGAATCGCAGTTACCTGAATGCAGGTGAACTACAACTCCCAAAATCAAGGTCAATTCCCACAAACCCCTGCAGCATGTTCAGTTGGTCATGGGGCTCCTCCATGCAAAGTGCAGTCCTCTTCCATTGTTGGTGGGAGTCACCGTTACCTGAATGCAGGTGAACTACAACTCCCAAAATCAAAGTCAAGTCACACAAACCCCTGCATTATGTTCAGTTGGTCATGGGGCTCCTCCGTGCTAAGTGTGGTCCTCTTCCATTGTTGGTGGGAGTCACAGTTACCTGAATGCAGGTGAACTACAATTCCCAAAATCAAGGTCAAGTCACACAAACCCTTGCAGTATGTTCAGTTAGTCATGGGGCTACTCTGTGCAAAGTGTGGCCCTCTTCCATTGTTGGTGGGAGTCAGAGTTACCTGAATGCAGGTGAACTGCAACTCCCAAAATCAAGGTCAATTTCCAGAAACCCTTGCAGTATGTTCAGTTGGTCATGGGGTTGAGTCCCGGTTCATTGTCCGTGTCAAGTTGGGTCCCATGTCACTGTTTCTCTGGATGCAGGTGAACTACAACTCCCAAAATATAGGTCAGTTTCCCCCAAACTTTTCCAGTATGTTCTGTCGGTCATGGGGAGTCTGTGTGCCAAGTTTATTCCAGGTCCGTCATTCATGGGGGTCGCAGTAGTCTGTTGAAGTTGGAGCTGGATTGGGTGGAGGTACTGCAAATCCCATCATCCATGCTCCACCCTCCCTCAAACCGTACCAGGATGTAAAGTGGGTCATGGGGCATCTGTGTGCCAAGTTTGGTTCAAGTCCGTCATATTTTGGGTTGCGTTTCTCCTATTACTTCATCCACTCCGGATTGCTCAGGTTGAACCCCAATCTCCTTTTGAGAGAAGACTGAGGCAAAGAAGGTGTTGAGTAGCTCGGCCTTTTCCCTGTCTCCCCCATTTTAGCATTTCCACCATATGAAGCATCTTTGAGCAAAGGAGGCTGCGTGTTTTGCACCTCGTCCGTGTTCTCGGTTGCAAAGCTTCCCGCAAACTGTTTTGTCGCCCGTGATTGATAGTTTTATAAAAGCGATGACGCTGCTTAGCATTCATCAGCCTGCTCGCAAGGCCATTTCCCAGAACTTGGGCCTGCAAAGTGATTAAATGCTGCGATCTTGAGTCGGGAGCAATTGATTTGTCTGCTCGGTTTGCATCATGGATTTGGACCGTCTTTTGTGAGATATTTGGGCCTAATGATGCACAGTGACTGTGCATTTGGATCACAGATTCAATCACCTAAGCATTTAAAAATATTGAAAATGTTTCCCCGATATATTAAAAAGGCAAACCTTGGTTCTTCCCCCCATCTATACATATAATATTTGAGTCTGCGGAGAGAAAAGGCAAGGCATTAATAATAATAATAACAACAACAACATTATTATTAATAATAAAATAAAATATTATTATAAACATAAACATAATAAACATAATAATAATAATAATAATAATAATAATAATAATAATAATAATAATAATAATAATAATAAAAAGACTGGCACAAACCAGTAAAGGTGGTCCCAGTGGTGATCAGCACACTGGGTGCAGTGCCTAAAGACCTTGGACTGCACTTAAACACAATAATAATAATAATAATAATAATAATAATAATAATAATAATAATAATAATAAAAATAATAATAAAGACTGGCACAAAGCAGTAAAGATGGTCCCAGTGGTGATCGGCACACTGGATGCAGTCCCTAAAGACCTTGGCCTGCACTTAAACACAATAATAATAAAGACTGGGATATTATTATTTTAATAACAATAATATTAAAATAATATAATAATATAAACATAAACATAAACATAATAATAATAATAATAATAATAATAATAATAATAATAATAATAATAATGACTGGCACAAAGCAGTAAAGATGGTCCCAGTGGTGATCGGCACACTGGATGCAGTCCCTAAAGACCTTGGCCTTCACTTAAACACAATAATAATAAAAACTGGGATATTATTATTTTAATAACGATAATATTAAAATAATATAATAATATAAACATATTGTCGAAGGCTTTCATGGCTGGAATCACTAGGTTCTTGTGGGTTTTTTCTGACCGTATCTCGGCCTACGAGCCCACGAGGACCTTGAGATCTTCTGGGGAGGCCCTTCTCTCGGTCCCGCCTGCCTCACAGGCACGCCTGGCGGGGACGAGAGAACGGGCCTTCTCAGTGGTGGCCCCCCGGCTGTGGAACTCCCTCCCTGCTGAAGTTAGACAGGCGCCCTCCCTCATGGCCTTTCGTAAGGGCCTGAAAACATGGCTTTTCGAGATGGCCTTCAACTGAGTGCTACGTTATTGGAATTGACGACTGGAATGGACTACGACTATGAGATTGATTATGACCACATGTTAAGACGAAGCGGATTTTTAGTATAAGTAGATGTTATGTAGCATGTTGTCGTTCTGTCTTGACCTATTGTAAATTGTCTTTTCTATGTTTTTGTACACCGCCGCGAGTCGCCCTAGGGCTGAGAGCGGCGGTTAACAAGTGCAAGTAATAAATAAATAAATAAATAAATTTTTCGGGCTATAGAGCCATGTTCTAGAGGCATTTCTCCTGACGTTTCGCCTGCATCTATGGCAAGCATCCTCAGAGGTAGTGAGGTCTGTTGGATTAACTCTAAAATTACAACAGCAAAACAACAGAGAGGAAACAACCAGGCACAGATTAACACCTCCCAGCAAGAGATTTTCCCAGGCTCAGGCAGGCCTTCAAATGCTAATGAAGGTGATCAGCTAAACATTCACACCTAACTGCAGCAGGGAAGAGCTCCTTGCCCCACCCCAGCCATTCTACAGATATATAAACCCATCTTTCCTACTTCCAACAGACCTCACAACCTCTGAGGATGCTTGCCATAGATGCAGGCGAAACGTCAGGAGAAATGCCTCTAGAACATGGCTCTATAGCCCGAAAAAACCCACAAGAACCTAATATAAACATAGTAATAATAATAATAATAACAACAACAACTCTGGCACAAACCAGTAAAGGTGGTCCCAGTGGTGATCGGCACACTGGATGCAGTCCCTAAAGACCTTGGACTGCACTTAAACACAATAATAATAATAATAATAATAATAATAATAATAATAATAATAATAATGGGATATTATTATTTTAATAATATAGACACATTATAGCAGTGGCAGATATAATAATAATAATATAATAATAATAATAATAATAATAATAATAATAATAATAATAATAAAGACTGGCACAAAGCAGTAAAGATGGTCCCAGTGGTGATCGGCACACTGGATGCAGTCCCTAAAGACCTTGGCCTGCACTTAAACACAATAATAATAATAATAAGACTGGGATATTATTATTTTAATAATATCATTAAAATAATATAATTAAAATGATATAATAATATAAACAATAATAATATTAAAATATAATAATAATATAATGGAATATTATTATTTTAATAATATCATTAAAATAAAATAATTAAAATAATATAATAATATAAACAATATTAATATTAAAATAATAATAATAATAATAATAATAATAATAATAATAATAATGACTCTGGCACAAACCAGTAAAGGTGGTCCCAGTGGTGATCGGCACACTGGGTGCAGTGCCTAAAGACCTTGGCCTGCACTTAAACACAATAATAATAATAATAATAATAATAATAATAATAATAATAAAGACTAGGATATTATTATTTTAATAATAATATTAAAATAATAATATTAAAATAATATAATAACATAAACATAAACACAATAATAATAATAATAATAATAATAATAATAATAATAATAACAACAACAACAACAACAACTCTGGCACAATCCAGTAAAAGTGGTCCCAGTGGTGATTGGCACACTGGGTGCAGTGCCTCAAGACCTTGGCCTGCATTTAAACACAATCGGTGCTGATAAAATTACCATCTGCCAGTTGCAGAAGGCCACCTTACTGGGATCTGCACACATTATTTGTTGATACATCACACAGTCCTAGAAACTTGGGAAGGTGTCCGATGTGTGGTCCACTACAACAGCCAGCGGAGTGTCTGCTGTGGACTCATCTTGTTGTGTTTATAATAATTATAATAATAAGGCCGTCTTGTACAGAAATGGTGCTGTTTCTAGGGAAACAAACAAACAAACAAACAAAACAAGACCTAGCCTCCTTCTTGTTTCCAAAAATCTCATGATGATTATTCTTATTTGATCACGAGGTTGGTTCGGCTCTTTTTTCTTTCTCATTTCCTTCCTCTTTTGATCTGTCGGAGGCACGAAAACTCGTAAAAACACACCACGGTTTGAATAACGGCCCTTGCTTTGCTTCCTTGATTCCGCCTGACTGTGGGTTGCCTCTTGTGATAGGCCCATGGGCTAAAAACACAGTCAGCAAAAGAATATTGAATATATATATATATATATATATATATATATATATATATTCACATGTCTCTCTGAGATAATAGCCAAGCCTTGCTGTCTCACGCTCCCTTCCTCCCTCTCCAACCCAGCAGAACAGATGTTAACAATCTCCGTCTCCCAAGAGTGGAAAAAGGCCTTCTAAAGCCAACAACGATTTCTCTGCGCAATCGTTTATTATTTCCCTCTTTTGGGCTCTTTCCGGTTTGTGCAGCTCGGCACCGAGAAAAAAGAGGCCTCTCCATTAAAACCAGGGTGGAACTCCATCACAAAAGTAAGTGCCGTTTATTATTACGATTAGAGCCGGAAGTGGGCCAGATCCGGCCCGGGGGGGCACAGGTTTTGCGGCCCCCTTTTTTTGGTTTTGTGGCCCTTGAGTGGCTCTTTGGCCCAAAGAAAGAGAGGAAGGAAGGAAGGAAGGAAGGAAGGAGGAAGGAAGGAAGGAGGGAGGGAGGGGGGAAGAAAGAAGGAAGGAAAGAAGGGGGAGAAGGAAGGGAAGAAGGAGAGAGGAAGGAAAAGGAAAGAAAGAAGGAGGAAGAGAGAAGGAAAAGTAGAAGAAGGAAGGAAAGAAGAAGGGAAGAAGGGAGGAAAGGAAGGAGGGAAGGAAGGAAAGGAAGGAAAGAAAGAAGAGGGAGGAAAGGAAGGAAGGAAGCAGAGAAGGAAGAAAGAAGGAAAAGAAGGAAGAAAGAAGGAGGGAGGAAAAGAAGGAAAGAGAGAGAAGGAAGAAAGAGGGAGAGAAGGAAGGGAA
>NW_026844589.1:6180033-6222533 GCF_025583915.1 Anolis sagrei ordinatus | reverse complement strand
AAAACGGTAGAGACTTAGAAAGCCAAAAAAATTAAAAAACACATTACAGCACATGCACAAAATCACATATATACACACACAAAACAGATATACACATACTGGGCCACAGCAAGGCGTGGCAGGGGATGGCTAGTATTGTAATATTATTGTATTATATTATATCATCATATTGTTATATTATATTATATTGTATCGTAATATTATTATATTATGATGTATCACAAAAACACAGTATGATACAGCAAACGGGATATATATGCTGCATTGTGGTTTTGTGAAACGAAACCTAGCATATTATTATTATTATTATTATTATTATTATTATTATTATTATTATTATTATTATTCCTGGACAGAACTAAGGTGGAAAGGAAAGCTATGCTCATGCGGCCTCTCTTCCCTTCTGTCTCCTTGCCAGGGACTTGGGCGAGAAGACAGAGGATGCAGAAGGACCCTCTGCTGGTCCTGGAGACGGACGATGGGACCATCAATCGGGCCGAAGGGGGTTCGGAGGAAGAGGAGATGGGGCCCCGCCCCTTGGAGACCCCTTTCCAGAAGGAGGCCCCCCCTGCCCCACAGATCAGGGTCAACCTCTACTACCGCGCGGGGCTCGTCAGGTCAGGGCTTGGGGTCAAAGGGCAAATCTAAGGGATTTAAGGACCCCTCCAGAGCACAAGGCGGGGCGTCATCACATCACCACCATCATCTATGTTTCCAAATGATTATATACATGTCGTCATCATCTATATGCTTCCAATCTATCCATCCAATCTCTATTATATGTATCATCTATAGGTTTCCAAATGATTGTGAGATATATATATATATATATATATATATATATAGGCTTCCAAATTTTATTTATATACATATATATATAAATAGACATATAGAGACATACATACATACATATATAATAATCTATAGGTGTGTGTATGTGTGTGTGTATATATATATATTATCTATAGGCTTACACACACACACATATATACACACACACACACTTACACAAACACACACACACACACACACACGCACAAACTATATGCTTCCAAATAATAGCAATACATCATTATCATCTTCTATATGCTTCATATATGTGTGTGTGTGTGTGTGTGTGTAGGAAGCATATAGAAGATGATAATGATATATTATTATTATTTGGAAGCATATAGTTTGTGTATTTGTGTGTGTATATCATATGTGTGTATATATATATATATACACACACACATACACACACATATATACACACACACACGCACAAACTATATGCTTCCAAATAATAGCAATACATCATTATCGTCTTCTATATGCTTCATACACACACACACACACACATATATAATCTCTATGTAATTGTGTGTGTAGTAAGCATATAGAAGATGAAAATTATATATTACTATTATTTGGAAGCATATAGTTTGTGTATTTGTGTGTGTATCATATCTATCTATCTATATATATACACACACACATGTTTACACACATACGTTTGGAAGCATAGAGATGAGAATATAGGAATATATATATATATATATATATATATATATAATTTTTATGCATGTTTGTATATGTGTGTGTGTATCTATATCTTCTGTAGGCTTATAATCTCATATCTATGCTTCCAAACATATATTTGTGTGTATATATATATGTGTGTGTTTATGTGTATGTGTGTGTATGTGTATATATGTATATATATATGTGTGTGTATGTGTGTGTATATCTATATCTCTATATCTATATCTATTATAGATAGATATATATCCTACTGTATATGTTTCCAAATAATACTATAGATATAGATATAGATATACACATACACACATATAGATTATGATATGATATATCTATATCTATACCTATATCTATACCGATACCTATATCTATATCTATATAGATAGATATATATCCTACTGTATATGTTTCCAAATAATAGTATAGATATAGATATATATACACACACACATATACATATATACACATACACACATATAGATTATGATATGATATATCTATACCTATACCTATATCTATATAGATAGATATATATCCTACTGTATATATTTCCAAATAATACTATAGATATAGGTATAGATATATCATATAATAATTTATATGCTTCCAATTTCTTTTGCTACCAAATGATATACATATTCATCTTTATGCTTCCAAATCATTGTGTGTGTGTGTGTGGAGTTGTTTGTAAGCCATATGTTTGTAACTCAGGGAACAGCCTATATATATATATATGAGATATATAAGCATAGATGTGGAAAGGACCACCAAAGTTCATCCAGTCCATCTCCATTCTTAACTGTGAGTCGTTTGCAAGCCAGATGTTTGTAACTTGGAGTCGGCCCCTGCAAGGCTTTATGTAGGACTCGGCTCATTCTGGGTCTCTTCTGCAGCCCAAAGGACCCCCACCGATTCGCCCGTGAGCGTCTCTTCAATGCCATTGTCAAGGGAATCCCTGAAGAGCTGGACGGCCTGAAGGAATACTTGCAAAGAACCTCCAAATTCCTCACCAACTCAGAATACCGGGGTGAGTTTGCTCTTTCTTAATATGACGTTGTCGTAGGACCTCATCTGTTTATATCAGGATGCATCCCGTTGTTGTTGTTTTCTGACTGATTCAGACGGTATGCACACTGACTCCATCGCACCCAGAGGCTACCATTTTTGACCTTCTGCAAAAAAAACCCAAAAAACTTTTATTTTCATTTTTACTAAAACTACGCAGCCTCAAAACTACGCTACCCCTTGAAGGCGCAGGTTCGCAGCTTGGGTGTGATCCTGGATTCATCGCTGACCTGGAACCCCAGGTTTCGGCGGTGACCAGGGGAGCATTTGCACAGCTTAGGCTCGTGCGCCAGCTGCGCCCGTATTGGGAAGTCTGACTTGGCCACGGTAGTCCACGCTCTGGTTACATCCCGTTTAGACTACTGCAACGCTCTCTACGTGGGGTTGCCCTTGAAGACGGCTCGGAAGCTCCAATTGGTCCAACGTGCGGCAGCCATGATACTAACAGGAGCGGGGCACAGGGAGCATACAACCCCCCTGCTGTACCAGCTCCACTGGCTGCCGATCTGCTACCGGGCTCAATTCAAGGTGCTGGCATTGGCCTATAAAGCCCTAAACGGTTCCGGCCCAAGATACCTAACTGACCGCCTCTCGGCCTATGAGCCCACGAGGACTTTGAGATCTTCCGGGGAGGCCCTGCTCTCGATCCCGCCTGCGTCACAGGCACGGCTGGCGGGGACGAGAGATAGGGCCTTCTCGGTGGTGGCTCCTCGGCTGTGGAACACCTTTCCCGTAGACATCAGGCTAGCCCCCTCCCTGTTGATATTCCGCAGGAAGTTAAAGACCTGGCTGTTTGAGAAGGCATTTGAATAGTAGTGCAATGACGGGTAACTCGACCATAGGAATGGAACAACGGAAATGATATTGGATTGTGAACTTGACGATGAGACGACTCGGAATGGCTTGTAGTTATATTGATGTTTTTGATGAGATGTTTTGATAATGATGTACTGTGTATTATTTTTGTATGTTGTATTTTTGCACTTGTTTTTCCATGTTGTACACCGCAATGAGTCGCCATTAGGCTGAGAATTGCGGTATATAAGCGAAGTAATAAATAAATAAATAAATAAAATCCTGAAATATTGCAATTGCGAGATTCAAAATTGTCGAATCTGTTCCTGGTTTGAAAGTGTTATTTCCTGTTTAACCAATCAATTCAAGTATGCATTTTCAAGGTAAACAGGCACCAAATGTCTCGGGTCAAAGCAATAATAACGCCATGACTCTGTCTATATCCTGCCTCCTTCCTAGATGGCAAAACCGGCAAGACCTGCTTGATGAAGGCCCTGCTGAACCTGAAGGATGGGGACAACCCCACCATCCCTTTGCTGCTGAAGATCGACAGGGAGATGCAGAACCCGCGGCCACTCATCAACACCGCTTGCACCGACAGCTACTACAAAGGTGAGGATGGCAAGGGTATGCAGGTGATCCTTGGCGGTTTGGACCCCGAAACAAGCACAACAAAACATGGAAGAAGGTACTCCCATTTACACTCATGTTTGAACCTATTAGCATCGGATCTAAGGCACAACTCCATTTTCAAAGCCTTGAAACCAACAAATGTATTTGCAGCTGAATGTGATGCGCAGTAGCAAAAGTGTCCTCTTTCCCCTTTTTTTGCCATTGCAGTTGCTGAATGCTTAGGATCCCTTCTTTAAAACACAAAAGTGTTCCGATACGAAAGCTTCCAGCAATGGAAAAGATGGTTGGCGGGGTATAAAAATAAAGTGATTATTATATTGCTTATCGTATTTATATGCTTTGTACTTTATTGCAAGGTTGTCTATTTTATTTTATTGTAATCTGTGTTGTATTTTATTGTAATTTGTTGTTTGGGCTTGGCCTCATGTGAGCCGCCCCGAGTCCCCGTTGGGGGAGATGGTGGCGGGGTACAAATAATAATAATAATAATAATAATAATAATAATAATAATAATCTGGAGCCCCCGGTGGCGCAGTGGGTTAAAGCCCTGTGCCGGCAGGACTGAAGACGGACAGGTCGCAGGTTCAAATCCGGGGAGAGGCGGATGAGCTCCCTCTATCAGCTCCAGCTCCTCATGCGGGGACATGAGAGAAGCCTCCCATAAGGATGATAAGAAACATCAAAATCATCCGGGCGTCCCTTGGGCAACGTCCTTGCAGACGGCCAATTCTCTCACAACAGGACGCTCCTGACACGACAAATAATAATAATAATAATAATAATAATAATAATAATAATAATAATAATAATAATAATAATAATAATTATTATTATTATTATTATTATTATTATTATGTGAACCAAGGAAAGCAAAGGAAAGAAGGAAAGCAAAAAAAGATAGAAAGAGAAGAAGGAAAAGGGAGGAAGGGAAAGAGAGAAAGGAAAAAGGGAAGGAAGGAAGGAAGGGAAAAAAGAGAAAAAGAAGAAAAAGGGAGGGAAGAAAAGGAAAGGAGAAAAAGAAGAAAATGCCAACCAGAGTTCATTAATTATAATATTGTTACCTGTGTTAAGTGACTTTGAGGCCATGGGATGGACAGACAAACAGATAAACAAACAGATACATAGATGGATAGACAGGTAAATAGATAAATAAACAGATAGATGATAGATAGACAGACAGACAGACAGATAGATAGATAGATAAACAAACAGATAGATAGATAGATGGACAGATAGATAGATAAAAGGATAGGTAGATAGATGATAGATGATAGATAGATAGATAGATAGATAGATAGATAGATAGATAGACAAACAGACAAACAGACAAACAGATAGATAGATGGACAGATAGATAGATAGACAGATAAACAAACAGACAAACAGATAGATAGATGGACAGATAGATAGACAGATAAACAAACAGACAAACAGATAAACAAACAGACAGACAGACAGACAGATAAACAAACAGATAGATAGATGGACAGATAGATAGACAGATAAAAGGATAGGTAGATAGATGAAAGATAGATAGATAGACAGACAGAGAGATAGATAGACAGACAGACAGACAGACAGACAGATAGATAGATAGATAGATAGATAAACAAACAGACAGACAGACAGACAGATAAACAGATAGATAGATGGACAGATAGATAGATAAAAGGATAGGTAGATAGATGATAGAAAGATAGGTAGATAGATAGATAGACATAGATAGATAGATAGATAGATAGACAGACAGACAGACAGATATTTAATATTCCCCTTTTAATTTTTTGTCTCAGAACTGTATTTCCAGGCAGCTTGTAAGATGAAAGTAAATACAACATAGAAAAGATTTGTACTGTCCAGCTTAAAAAGCAACTTTAATCATCTATGGAAATATTAAAATATACAGTGGTATCCACAGGATTTTGGTTTCACAGCGAAGGAAAAAATATATATATAAGTTTGCTATTTTACAAAACAGCCAAGATAGTGGTCACCAGGCACACATTGTTAGAGCTCCTTCATCTACTATGTGTATTCCATGCATTGGATCGTGATGCATCAAGAGGTATCTGCCTTGTATTCATCTTTGTTTTGGCTGCAAAGGAGGATGATGGCTGTCTCTTTTCCGCAGGCCACACACCGCTCCACATCGCCATCGAGAAACGGAGCCTGGCCTTGGTCCAGCTGCTGGTGGAGTATGGGGCCGATGTCCAAGCAAAAGCCAGTGGTCAGTTCTTCCACCAGAAGAAAAAGGGGGCCTGTTTCTACTTTGGTACGTTGCCTACTGAAGGCAGGAGATCGTTGCAACAGGTTTACTTGATCAAGTCACTCTGCGGGGTGGAGAGTGCCACATTGAACTGGAGTGCAGTTTAGTTTTTATAGCCAACACCTTTGAACATGCGCAAAGTTTTTGTAACTTTCCTCTTCCTTTGTTCTCTTCTAATTAGTATTTATGTGCCTGTTTCCTCAGCTTGAATCCCCCTCCCTTCTCCCTCTTGTTATGAAGCCAGAACCTTTTGCATTCCCCCCCCCCCCTCTGTATTGGCTGGTATTTTTTCCACTTCAAGGCTCTCTTTGTCCAACTGGTATTTTCCATTGTTACCTTAGCCCTAGTTCTCTTCAGGACAAAATAGAAAAGAAGGTTCTAAACTTCCCTTCTTTCTTTCCTTCCTTCCTTTTTTTCTTCCTTCTTCCTTGTTCTTGCCTTCCATCTTCCCTTCCTTCCATTCTTCCTTCCCTTCCCTTCCTTCCTTCTTCTAATCCTTCCTTTTGGATTTTGCCCCATGGCTGGTATGTTGAATTTTTGTGAGAGTCCATAGTAAAAATGTGTAACTCCTGTTGCGTTTTAGGTGTATGATACTCTGTGGACATTAATTATGACATTAATTATGATTCAGCAGTTTCTGTAAAGTTAGATGTTCACTTCAAGTGAATTCAAGCAATGTTGATTACTTTATTATTGAATTATTAAATTCATTTCGTAATTCCAAATCACTACTTTACCTTCATTATTATTACAATTTCTTTTATTACTTTGTTTAATTCACCAGCCCCATTATTTAACTCATTATTTTCTTGTTTGTACTTCATAAACAAATGTTGTTTACTTACTTCCATTCTAACCTTATTCCTTCATAATTCTTTCTTTCTTTTCCTTTCATTTCTTTTCCTTTTTCTTCTTCCTTCCTTCCTCCTTCTTTCCTTCCTTCCTTTTTTCTTTCTTTCTTTCCTTCCTCCTTCCTTCCTTCCTTTCTTTTTCTTTTTTCTTCTTCTTCCTTTTTTCTTTCTTCTTCCTTCCTCTTTTTTCTTATTATCTTACATTTTTCTTCCTTCACATTTCGTCCTTACCACCTCATTCTTCCCTTCCTTCCTTAATTCTGTAATTCTATTTCATTAACTAATTCTTTCCTTTGAGGTCTTCCTTCTGAATGCACAAAGAGAATTGCACAGTTAAATTTAAATTTTTTTTCCTTCCTCCTTCTCTTCCTTCCCTCCCTCCCCTCCCCTCCCTCCCCTCCCATCCCCTCCCCTCCCTCCCTCCCTCCCTTACTCCCCTCCCTTCCCTTCTACTTCCCTTCCCTTCCCTTCCTTCCTCCTTCTCCAGGTGAGCTTCCCCTCTCCTTAGCAGCCTGCACCAACCAGCTGGACGTGATCCACTTCCTCCTCCACAATCCATACCAGGAGGCCCAACTGACCGCACAGGACTCTTTGGGCAACACGGTCCTCCACGCCTTGGTGATGGTGGCAGATGACACGGAGAGGAACACGGAGATGGTGGTCCAGATGTACGACGCCCTCCTGCGGGAAGGAACCCGGATCGACCCTTCCTGGAGGCTGGAGGAGATGGTCAACCAGGAAGGGATGACCCCTCTGAAGCTGGCCGTCAAGACTGGGAAAGTGGAGGTACAGCCTGGATACACTACGTTTTTTGTTCCTGGGTTATCAATGTCATTTCCCAGTTGGCTCCATTATAAAAATATGGGAAAAGTTTATTCAGCTGCAAAAAACACATTTTGCTCTAGTTTGTCAATGAATATCTAATCATTGAGTCGCAACCAATTCAAATCTGCTCCCATAAGTAAATCCTAATCATGCACGAATACTTTTGGGTCGGCTCCCAACTTTTTGGCTTCGCTTTCTGTAGATCTTCAAGCACATTATCCAACGGGAAGTCACGGACCCCGAGTTCCGGCACCTTTCGCGCAAGTTCACCGAATGGACCTACGGGCCGGTCCAGGTCTCGCTCTACGATTTGTCTTCCGTCGACAGCTTTGAGAAAAACTCTGTGCTGGAAATCCTCGCCTACAGCAGTGACACACCGGTGAGAGCATACCATTCATATATATATATGTATATGTGTGTGTGTATCGTCATATAGGTTACATATGTATACATGCATATACACCCCACCTCAAGCCGTCAGGAGTAGTGGATAATAAATGAAATGTATTATTATTATGATATTGCAATATAGGATCTCTTTCTCCACACACACACACACAAACACACACACACAACTATTATATATGTTTACAGGTTATATATATACAGATACAGTACATGGGTTCCATATATGTCTATCTTTCTTTCTATCTCTCTCTCTCAATATCTAATTATACAGGATATATATATATATATATATATATATATATATATATATATAAGTTCTATATATTGTCTATCTATCTATCTATCTATCTATCTAATGTGTACAGGTTTATATATATATATATATATATATATATATATAGGTTCTATACATTGTCTATCTGTCTATCTATCTATCTATCTATCTGTCTAATGTATACAGGATATATATATATATATATATATATAGGTATATAGGTTACATAGGTGTACATATACATATACACACATATATATACATAAAAACATATGTATATACATACATATATAAATACATGTATAAATGTACATATATACATACAAGTATATATACGAACATACATATATACAAACAAACTGTGACTTTTGATAGACAGAAATAGATATAATAATAATAATAATAATAGTAATAATACTTTATTTATACTCTGCCCTTCTCACCCTGAAGGGCGGATCACAGTACACATACATGGCAAACATTCAATGCCATTTGTATATAGACAGACAGCACAGAAGGAGGTGTTGTTTCGATGCCATGGACAGTTGGGCTCGAGTCCACCGGGGATGCTGTCGCTCCATTCTCTATGACGAAGAGCCGCCAGGACTTCCACATTCCAGCATTTTCTGATCTTCTTTTTCTTTATGGCTCACGCCGACCCGGGGCTTCGAACTTGCAACCTTTCGGTTGATAGATCTTATAGTTGCTGATGATTTACCAGCTGTGCTAAACCTCTGGCCCATTCCAGGACCACCCGCAATAAGTGAAAATCTGTGAAGTAGGGATGGTCTGCCCATTGCGAACTCACTTATTGCGATTCCGCAATAAGCAAACCGCGAAATAGCGAGGGAACACTCATAGTTTCAATGAGATAGAACAAACTTTGCGGTTGTAAATCACACAGCGATGGGCCTGTTTCTAAAGCGTTGACTGCTATATGGCTTTTGGATCGATGTTCTCTTCCGTCCCTCCTTTGCCAACCCACAGAACCGGTACAAGATGGTGGTCCTGGAGCCGGTGAACAAGCTCCTGCAGCACAAATGGGACTCTTTTGCCGCCTGGCGCTTCTACGTCAGCTTCTTCTCCTACACGGTGTTCATGGCGGTCTTTTCAGCCGTCGCTTACCACCGGCCACTGGATGGGAAGGTAAGCTCAGAGGCCGAGAGAGCGTGACTTGGCGCTTGGGGTTCCCAATGGGCTCCCAAAGCTCATTCAAAGTCCCATCTCTGGCCCGACGTTGATGCCGTTTCCCTGGATATTTCCTAAACACATCTCTTCTCTCTCTTTACCCTTCCCTTGCATCATCTGTAGTCATTGTCGTCCTTGTTTGTTTCCTTTTCTTCTTCACCATCAATACAAATATTACGAAACCAAATGAGTCTCACTTTCTCGCCTTCTTTGTCTTTTCTCAGCCCCCGTTTCCAGTGACGACGCTCGAGGATATTTTGCGGCTCCTTGGAGAGCTGCTTGTCCTCTTTGGAGGCATCTACCTCTTCTTGGCTCAGGTATATTTTGGACCGTAGTGTTGATGCTCAAGGCCTCCCAGTTAAGACTAGAAACGAGGAGATCCTTACGATTGCAATCGTTTATTCTGCAGAAGAAGCAAAGGGGTGGGCCTGGACCTTACCCTCTTCTCACGCTAATTTCGTTCATTCCCTTTTAGAGTCTTTACTTATGGAGGAGACGGCGGTTATGGAAAAGCCTTCTGATGGATGGCTGCATCGACATATTCTTGTAAGTTCAATGGGTGATTTGTATCTCGTACGAGGTTATTCTGAATCTGAAAGCTCACTCTCACTTTGCAAAAAATAAATAAATCTCTTTTTAGAAACCAAAATTTTGTTGTGAGGCGTGAACCTTCCTCTGATAATGACCCATGGTTTCTTAGCAACTTTCTAACTTTGGTTTGTTTACATGTTGATTTGATGACCAGAGGCACTTGTTTCCCAATAAATGCTATTTAGTGCAGTCCATCACCCTTCCTGCAATGAATGCTATTCAGCCAGTGCTGCTCTTATAAGACTGAATGTTATTCAGTGCAAAACGTTTGCATTTTTCCCTCTTTGTTTTGGCTGGCAGTTTTTCAACTTCAAGGCCCTCTTTGTCCTAGCTGGTATTTTCCATCGTTACCTTAGCCCTAGTTCTCTTCAGGACAAAATAGAAAAGCAGGTTCCAAACTTCTCTTCCTTTCCTTCTTTCTTTCCTTCCTTATTCCTTCCTTCCCTCCTTCTTCCCTTCCCTCCTTCTTTCCATCCATCCTTCCTTTCCTCCTTCTTCCTTTCCTTCTTTCTTTCCATCCTTCTTTCTTCCTTTCCTTCCTTCCTTATTCCTTCCTTCCTTCATTTCATTCCTTCCTACCTTCCATCATTCCTTCTTTCCTTCTCTCCTTCTTCCCTTCCTTCCTTCTTTCTTTCCTTCCTTCTTCCCTTCCTTCCTTCCTACTTTCCACCCTTCCTTCTTCCCTTCCTTCCTTCATCCTCCCTTCTTCCCTTCCTCCCTTCCTTCCTACTTTCCACCCTTCCTTCTTCCCTTCCTTCCCTCCTTCTTACCTTCCTTCCTTCATCCTTCCTTCTTCCCTTCTTCCCTTCCTTCCTTCCCTCCTTCTTCCCTTCCTTCCTTCTTTCCACCCTTCCTTCTTCACTTCCTTTCCTCCTTCTTCCCTTCCTTCCTTGCTACTTTCCACCCTTCCTTCTTCCCTTCCTTCCCTCCTTCTTCCCTCCCTTCCTTCTTTCCATCCCTCCTTCTTCCCTCCCTTCCTTCTTTCCACCCTTCCTTCTTCACTTCCTTTCCTCCTTCTTCCCTTCCTTCCCTCCTTCACTTCCTTCCTTCTTTTCATACTTCCTCCTTTACTTCATTCCCTTCTTCTTTCCTTCCTCCCATCCTTCCTTCCTTCTTTCCATCCTTCCTTCTTCCCTTCTTTCCTTCCTACCTTCTTTCTATCTATCCTTCCTTCTTCCCTCCCTTCCTTCCTTCCTTCCTTCCTTCCTTCCTTCCTTCCTTCCTTTTCTTTCTCTTACTTCCTAGTCAATGCAAAACATTCTTCTTCCAAGGAACGCTATTCAGTGCAAAACACTTAATACTGTTCGCTTCTAGCAATGGACACTGCTTAGCCTGTAAAACTATTCTTGCACTGAATGGAAAGACGAGCAACAACAAACCATGGTTCACACAAACTACAGTTTATTGTGATAAGCAAGTGGTGTCTTATTGCAGTGTCAGAAAAGCATCTTTTTCCAAGCTCTCAGAGGAAGCTTTCTCCTTCTTATTACAGGTTTTTGCAATCTCTGGCCTTGCTCCTTTCGGCGATAACTTACCTCTCTGGATTGGAAGAATACGTTCCGTTGATGGTTTTCTCTCTTCTGCTGGGCTGGGTCAACATGCTGTATTACACGCGTGGTTTCCAGCAGACGGGGATCTACATCGTCATGATACAAAAGGTGAGTCATTGAGGGAAGCGGGCTTCACCCCACCTGTCATACTTTAAACTCAAAGACCACACCAGCTGGGAAAAATCAGCAAAAGTTTATTTAAGAATATATGTAGCCAAAGCAGTAAAAAGTAATCCACAGTAAAAGTAATCCAATTTAGTCCATCAGACACAAAGGAAGACAGGAACAAAGAGTCAAAGGAAATCCATTAAACTAGATACTTGAATCCATGAGCAATACAGAAAGCCTATCTGTAGTGAAATTGCTACTCTATGTTAAAGTTTTGGTGTATAGCTCTATGTTTACATATGGCAGATAGGGAAGAATAGGCACAGACAGGGTAGCAACAGCAGAGATAGGATTCATTTGCATATGTGAAGCTGATTGGTCATATGCAGATTAGTATAGGCCCAGGATTTGAAATGGCTGCTAGGCCAAAATGACAGTTGGGGAGAGCAGAGCTGAACATTCCAAAGGGGCGGAGCCAAGGTTCTGAAAGAGGCAGTTAGAGTGAGGGAGTTTGAAAATGGCAGTTAGGAATCTGTGTGTGAAGAGGAGAGTTGGTTTTTGAGTACCTGATAGAAATAAGCAGTTATGAAGATGTGTTAAAGACTTCTGATATAGAGAAGCAGTTAGTTAAATAGAGCTCGAGTTTTAAGGAACATAAAGAAGGCTAGTGTTGCCTTAGTTCAGAATATAATTCAGCCAAGAGTGTGTAAAGCAAGTAACATGTTTGTGAATGTGAAATATTGATAGTTTATTCAGAAAAGTTAACCAAGTAAATGATACTGAATGTAAGCCTCAAGATTGCAACAAAACACAAATGTAACCCCAAGCATTGGAGCCAGAAGTTATAAATAAACTGTGTTACTTGGTTATACACAAGAGTGTTTCATTGCCTGCGATATAAAGTACAAAGGTTTAACAGCACACAGAAAATCCCTGCCAATATAAAAGAAGAAACTGAATCAGTATAAGGTACATGAAACTTGGCGTTATCCTGACGTTGCCTCAACTGAAGCAATTATCTCCCACAAATCATTATAAACTATTCCTTGACTACAAAACTGCAAGGAACACATTCTTTCTTAGCTTTGATTTATTATCTATCTTCTGTTGAATCCGAGCTGAGCTTCTTAATTGCTGCCCAAACTGCCTCTGTTTACTAAAACTTCTTTTCATGTTCAAGGTCTCGCTGTCTTTAACTCCTGTACATAGTACATCAAAATCAGCTTCATAGCTGCTCAGGGAACCGTGGCGAAAGGCCATTCCCAAGCCAGGGACCTTAAGAATCCTCTTGCAGCAACTCAGGCCTTTCTGTTAAGCCCAAGTGACCCCTCATCCCCAAATCCAACAGACCCAGGCCCAGGAACCGGATCAACATCCCCATTTCTTTCATGAACATCACCATGAACATCATCCCCATTCCCTTCATGAATAGCAACATCAACATCAGATACAATCAGAAGCTGAACAGGCTGATATTACTTACTTACTTAGGCGATCCCTCGTTGACGAGTAGGACTGTCTTCCAAGATCAATGTACTGGCGGTGGGTCCGTAGGTGACTGTGGAGTCCTATTCTTGATCTGCATCTTCTCCCTTCCGTAGTTTCCAGGTGGAAGGCGGTCCCGGTCGGGGTTGGCTTGACGCACTTTCCTCTTGGCACGTTTCTCTCTTTCGCCCTACATTCGTGCCGCTTCAAATCCTGCAGCACTGCTGGTCACAGCTGACCTCCAGCTGGAGCGCTCAAGGGCCCAGGCTTCCCAGTTCTCAGTGTCTATGCCAGAGTTTTTAATAATAGTAATAATAATAATAACAACACTTTATTTGTATCCCGCTACCATCTCCCCAAGGGACTCGGTGCGGCTTACATGAGGCCGAGCCCAAAAACAACACAGTACAAACAATTAAAAACACATAGACAATAAGATACACAACATTATCAATAAAACAGCACATGATTAAAAACAGTGGGAAGGCCAAATGTAGAGTTAAAATTGGAAACAATGCTGGAACATGAACGGAAGGTGATACTGGTGTTTGTGGAAAGGCATACAAACAGACTTACAGAAATGTCAAGTGCTTTGGAGGACAAAGTGGTATGGGTCATTATTCCGGGAAGGCTCTGAAGACTGCCAAAGTTGGAGCCTGTCTGTGTCTTTAGGGAGTGAGTTCCAGAGTCGAGGGGCCACCACTGAAAAGGCCCTCTCTCTCATCCCCACCAATCGCGCCTGCGATGCTGGTGGGATCGAGAGCAGGGCCTCTCCGGATGATCGAAGGGATCATGTGGGTTCGTAAATAGAGATGCGATCACGCAGGTAGGTGGGTCCCAAACCGTTCAGGGCTTTGTAGGTAAGAACCTGCACCTGGAATTGGGTCCGGTAGATGAATGGCAGCCAATGGAGCTCCTTGAACAGGAGGGATGACTTTAAGGTTGGTTTTGAGCCCATCTTTCAATCTCTTTTCCTGCCCACCAATATTCCATTTTCTGTTCTTGAGTTCGGAGTAGAGCAACTGCTTTGGGAGACGGTGGTCGGGCATCCGGACAACGTGTGCGGTCCAGCGCAGTTGATCGCGGAGGACCATCACTCCAATGCTGGTGGTCTTTGCTTCTTCCACCACGCTGACATTTGTCCGCTTGTCTTCCGAAGAGATTTGCAGGATTTTTCAGAGGCAACGCTGATGGAATCGTTCCAGGAGTTGCATGTGACGTCTGTAGACAGTCCACGTTTCGCAGGCATATAACAAGATTGGGAGGACAACAGCTTAATAAACAAGCACCTTGGTCTCCCTACGGATGTCCCGGTCCTCAAACACTCTCTGCTTCATTCGGAATAATGCTGCACTCGCAGAGCTCAGGTGGTGTTGTATTTCAGTGTCAATGTTGACTTTGGTGGAGAGGTGGCTGCCAAGGGAGCGGAAATGGTCAACGTTTTCTAATGTTACACATTAAGCTGTATTTCTGGCATTGGAGAGGGGTTGGCTGGTGACTGCTGGAAGAGCACTTTGGTTTTCTCGATGTTCAATGACGGGCCGAGCTTCTCGTATGCTTCTGCGAAAGTGTTGAGAGTGGTTTGTAGGCTGATATACAACACCACCAAATCCTCACTGCTGATGTTGCTTAAAATCTTTCCGCTAGGTAGAGGGAGAGAGAGATGGTGGCCTAAAAGCTCTTTATAAATCGAAACGTTATTGCAGAAGGATTGATTGATTTATTTTTTTTGTCTGCTCTCCCTTCCAGGCCATTCTCAGGGATCTTCTCCATTTCCTGATGGTTTATGTCATCTTCCTTTTCGGATTCGCCACAGGTCAGTCTCAACTCGCTTTGACAAGGAAGGTTCAGTAAAATTTTCTGGTCAAAATAAAAACTATTTACAATATAAACTATTTTTATATTGATCATTAAAAAAACTTTATGATCAACATAAAAATTAAACAACAACAGCATCAAGTGGAAGATAACCATAGTCACAATGGAAGACCAAGAGAGACCATATTAATCAAATCCAAAACTACGTTCTGCCTCGTAGTTTAAGATCCACCGGGGAGGCCCCGCTCTTGGTCCCACCAGCCTGGTGGGGATGAGGGACAGGGCCTTCTCAGCGGTGACCCCCCGCTTGTGGAATTCGCTCCCCAGCGAGATCAGATCAGCGTCCTCCCTCCTTTCCTTTAGGAAAAAACTGAAATCATGGTTTGGGAACCAGGCTTTTGGCTAGCAGGCACAACAGCACTTTGGACATTGAACTGAACCATATGATTGTTATGCTAATGGGAAAGGCTATATGACTGTATAAGTAATGTTATTGTTTTACTCTATTGTGTATTTATGGTTTTATGTTGTTGTTATACTGTGATATTGCGGCATCGAATTGTCGTCAGTGTTTCACAGATGATCCTTATTCAATGCCATTCTCTCAGCAATTCTGATTTAATGTTGTGCTGGTACGGCTGTACCAAAAGCTCCAACTTCCTTTTCTTTCTTTGAGTCTTTGCATGTATTCCAAAGTTCCATGCATTTTGCAGTAAGGTGGCTTCCCTTGGTTTGCAATTATAGGGCCAATGACCCATCAATCATTGTTAGGTTTTGGTTCCGCCCCTTTCCCCAGGGCTCTGGGAGGAGAGGGAGCCATTTTAGGTCAGTCTTGCATTGGAAAGCTTAGCTACAGGACGTGGGTTAGCTCCACCTGTAGAGAAGCTTCGTTTCTCACAACATCCGGGGGAAATTCCGGGGGAAAACAGTTCCAAAGGACTCCAGCTGGAGAATCTACAAAGCCTTGACTGGTAGGTCTACTCAGGATCCAAGAAGCAGTTTGAAGCCGGAAGTATTTATTTATTTAGTTATTTATTTAGAAGTTTTCTATACCGGCCTTCTCACCTCAACGAGGGACTCAGGTCGGTTTACAGCATATAAGAAAGTACAATAATATATAAGTACAACAAAGTGCAAAGTCATTACATATTAAAATAGTACACTAAAGTACAATAAAACATCAGCATCACAATTACCTAAGCCAAGTCGTCAATCCAGTCATAGTCATAGTCATACTCGTAGTCACAGTTCATCATAGTTCATCACAAGGAAGGAGGTTATAGGTTCAGTCCTCAAATGCCACATTCCAGAGCCAGGTCTTTAGTAGTTTCCTGAATGTCAGGAGGGAGGGGGCAGATCTGATCTCTAGTGGGAGGGAGTTCCAAAGCTGGGGAGCCACCACCGAGAAGGCCCTGTCCCTCGTCCCCACCAACCGTGATTGCGAGGGTGGTGGGACCGAGAGCAGCCCCCCTCCGGAAGATCTTAATAGCCTTGATGGTTCATAGGTGAGAATCTGTTCGGACAGGTAAACTGGGCCGGAATCGTTTAGCAGTAGAAGTAGAGCCCACACCAGCAAAGTTTAGAAAGTAGATTGCCCAAGGAGGGGTTAAAAAGGGTTTTCCTCTTAAAGAAAAGAAACAGTTCACGAAGCCAGTTGCCTGTCCCTTGTGGACAAGATTAAGAAAGCCACCAGTTAAGTCAAAGCCTTGGAGCATTTGTTTAATTTGTTGAAGATCTAAGAAGTATTTGATTGTTTGTTGAAGACTTAAGCAATAATAAAGGACTTCGTTAAACCTTTCAAGCTTCTAAAGACTTTGTATAGGAAAATCCTTAGGGCCTCTCACTCGAGGCACCCTGGCTTCCCGTTGGGCACAAAGAGCACGTCCTGTTCAAAAGCCAACTGCTATAGGCCCAGCGCGTGAGAGCACAAATATCTTAGCTGAGATTTTTCTCTTTTCTGTTCCAGAAAAGAAGGCATAATTAACCCTTCCACAGTCTTTTCCCCCAAACTCTCTTGCGGTTGATCAGTAGGAAAAGGAGTTGTTGCTTTTGTGTGTTGCTGTTCTTGGCTGGGTTCTAATTCCACATACAACCCCTCGTCCACACTGTCCACGGAAGATGGAGTTGAAGTCGAACTAGACTTTGGGGGGGGGGGGTCAACTCCAAGGAGAGATGACCCTTAGTTCCCACCAAAGAGGGAACGCTACCTTGGCAAGCCTTCAGAGAAGCCTGATTCCAGCAATTTTATTTAATATTAATAATTGAAATGAGACTCTTGCCAAAGCGAAGAAGGGGCATCGAGGTTTTATTAGCGATTCAGCTGAGATCGGATGCATTGTAGGAATAGTTCCACTACAAGCATAGCAATACAGAATTTTACTGGCATTTTTATAGAGAAAATACAGGTTTGAAAGTTTCAAAACTCCCTCCCTCTTTGGCTCCTTAGCAAATCAGGGAGAGGGAGGCAGGACGGAAGAGGGGCATTGTTTTGTCCAGCAAAGGTTGATTTCATTAAGAAAGGTTTTCCTGCCCTTGATGGGTTTTGGTGAAGGAAAACAAACAGGATCGGGACAGGGGACCTCAGGGGGGATCAACCCTGCCCTTTGTGATTCAATCAAAGTGTCCAGATAAACTTCCTTGCCTGCCAGACAAAGCAAACAAGAGGAAGTTTCAGCTTGCTATTGTCCATGCAGAGGTGAAATAATCAAATAAGAAAGGGAGGTGGTGGTTCTCCCTCAAGCATTTCAACAGTCCTGGGTCACATTTTCTAGGGCAAAAGGCAAAGGGGAAAGGCAATATTTCATAGCAAGATACATACATTCAAATCATGAGCATTTCATAACAACAAAACCCCATCTTTGTCCCACATTCCAAGTATATTTAATAAGAGAATTAATTTTCATGAAGAAGCCTGAAGTCCAATGTTTTAAAAGGTCTTTGAGGAAAGTTCATGAGGGAGATAGTATGTACTGAAGTCCAAGATATGCAGGCAGAGAGTCCATGATCATTGGGAAGGCTGGCAGATGAAACAAAAGAGAATATTTAGGAAGCGGTATGTTACATAGAGTTTTCATGAAAGAGGAGGATTATTCCATTCCATAGGATTATTCCTATGCAACTGATTCATGCTTTTGGAAACTACAACTCTCACAAAGGGCAGAAGTCCCAAGATCCAGCCATTTCCCAAAAGCCTCGTGGGGTCCTTGTTGTTGTCAGTGCCTTGACAATGTGACCAAGACTTAACCCTTGTTGTGTAATCTGGTGCCCTTGCCCTTTGCAGAACTATAAGTCACTATCCCTTTTTTGGGGGGGGGGTGCTCGACATCAGAGTGGTTTTGCAGAAGAGGCCACTGAATATTTTGTTTCCTCCTCCCAGCCCTCGTCATCCTCACGGCTCCCCAGGAAACAGCCAAAAATGTGTATCCCGTCTCAACGGACGATGACAAAGGAGGCCAAGTTCGGTACACCGGCCTGCTCACGACATCCTTGGAGCTCTTCAAGTTCACCATTGGGATGGGAGAGCTGGAGTTCCACGAAGATGTCAAATTCAAGTACCTTGTGATGCTGCTGCTGCTTCTCTTCGTGGTCCTGACTTACATCCTCCTGCTCAATATGCTCATCGCGCTCATGAGCGAGACCGTCACCAACGTCTCCGGCTTCAGCCAGAGCGTCTGGAAGCTCCAGGCGAGTCAAGACACCCTTGTTGTGGTCAAGGCATGACCAATCTGAAGTGATTGAAATGTTGGAGGCTGAGACGTAACTATTCTTGTTTTCGTCCCTTGTATCATTGCAGAGAGCGATTGCGATTCTGGAGATAGAGAAAAACTGGTTCTGGTTCTGTAACAGGACGCCAAGAGCTGGGTGTTTCGTTTCCGTCGGCTCAGAAGGAAAGAAAGATGAACGGTGGTGTTTCCGGTAAGTGGGCTCCAATATAAATGAGAGTCCATTTTGGGTTTTAGTCTGAACTTTAGTCTCTCCTTTGAACTCCTCTGACTAAAACTCCTCCATCGCACATGACATGTAGGCCGCTATCTACAGTTGAAACAGCACAAACCTGCTGGAAATGCTGGATTTACTCTCTCCGAGTATTTTGAGGAAATGTCTTGGAAGTCAGCTCCCAGAAGCTAAGGCCTCATGGCTAGCTATCCAGGGAGCTTTGAGATGGTAGAACAGAAGCTCTCCGAAGCTCTAGGTGCTCTTACTGCCTATTACAGGGAAAACCAGCTGATCCCTAATCCATCTAAAACACAGACATGTGCCTTTCACCTTAAGAACAGAGAAGCATCCCGAGCTCTGAGGATCACCTGGGAAGGAATCCCACTGGAGCATTGCAGCACACCCAAATACCTGGGAGTCACTCTGGACCATGCTCTGACCTACAAGAAGCACTGCCTGAACATCAAGCAAAAAGTGGGTGCTAGAAACAATATCATACGAAAGCTGACTGGCACAACCTGGGGATCACAACCAGACACAGTGAAGACATCTGCCCTTGCGCTATGCTACTCTGCTGCTGAGTATGCATGCCCAGTGTGGAACACATCTCACCACACTAAAACAGTAGATGTGGCTCTTAATGAGACATGCCGCATTATCACAGGGTGTCTGCGCCCTACACCACTGGAGAAATTACACTGCTTAGCCGGTATTGCACCACCTGACATCCGCCGGGAAGTAGCAGCCAATAGTGAAAGGACCAAGGCAGAGACATCTCCAGCTCATCCCCTGTTTGGGTATCAGCCAGCACGTCAACGACTTAAATCAAGACATAGTTTTCTTAGATCTACAGAGACACTCGCTGGAACACCTCAGCAAGCGAGAGTCCAAAAGTGGCAGGCCCAAACCCAGCACCCAGATGAGAGACTCCCCCCTGGGCACACAGAGGACTGGGCGACTTGGAAGGCGCTGAACAGACTGCGCTCTGGCACCACGAGATGCAGAGCCAATCTTAAAAAATGGGGCTACAGGGTGGAATCCTCGGCATGCGAGTGCGGAGAAGAACAAACCACTGACCACCTGCTGCAATGCACCCTGAGCCCTGCCACATGCACAATGGAGGACCTTCTTGCGGCAACACCAGAGGCACTCCAAGTGGCCAGATACTGGTCAAAGGACATTTAACCAAATACCAAATTTGCAAAATCTGTGTGTTTTTTTTTCTTTTCTTTTTCTTTTTCTTTTTAATCTGTGTGTTTGTTTTGCTCTGTTAGAATTGTAATATAATGGTATGGTTGCTGATGACACGATAAATAAATAAATATCCAGGATGATGGAAGTTGTTGTCAAAAACAATATGGGGGCCAAACGTTGCCCTCTACGTGGTATATTGCATTCGTATTAACACACAGCTCATGTTAATACTCGTGTTTTCTTCTGTGTTTTAGAGTGGAGGAACTGAACTGGGCAGACTGGAAGAAAGAGTTGGGCGTCCTGAAAGAAGACCCGACCGATTCTGGGTTTTCGAGTGAAAAAAGTGTGTATATTCCTCTCAGTAGCCTTCTCCTGTCATGAATACTTTTTGAACCTTTGTAATGTTCTTTAATTCATTTTCAACGGGACAGAAGCACAGACAAAAAGAGGGGAAACATTCACATATACTCTAACACAGGCGTCCACAAACCTTTTAAACAGAGGGCCAGGTCATAGTTCCTCAACTGTTGGAAGGCCGGATTATAATTTGGGAAAAAAATGAATTCCTATGCACAGTGCACGTATCTTATTTGTAGTGCAAAAAACACTTTAGAAAAATACAATAATTAAAATGAAGAGCAATTTTAATAAATATAAACTTATTAGTATTTAATTGGGAAGTGTGGGTCTGCTTTCGGCTGATGAGATAGGATTGTTGTTGTTGTTGTTGTTGTTGTGTGCTTTCAAGTCGTTTCAGACTTAGGTTGACCCTGAGCGAGGGCCGGGTAAATAACCTTGGAGGGCCGTATTCGGCTCCCGGGCCGTAGTTTGAGGACCCCTGCTCTAACCTTCACTCCTAATCCATTCATTCACTCATTCATACTCACCATCCTTCTTCATTCAGTTAATCACCACACATACTCTCACATTCACTCCTAATCCATTCATTCAGTTATACTTACCATCCTTCTTCATTCAGTCCATCATCACATATACTCTCACATTTACTTCTAATCCATTCATTCACTCATTCATATTCACAATCCTTCTTCATTCAGTTCATCACCACACATACTCTCACATTCACTCATAATCCATTCATTCAGTCATACTTACCATCCTTCTTCATTCAGTCCATCATCACATATACTCTCACATTCACTCCTAATCCATTCATTCACTCATTCACACTCACCATCCCTCTTCATTCAGTCCATCATCACATATATTCTAACATTCACTGCTAATCCATTCACTCACTCATTCACACTCACCATCCTTCTTCATTCAGTTCATCATCACATATACTCTAACATTCACTCATAATCCATTCATTCAGTCATACTCACCATCCTTCTTCATTCAATCCATCATCACATAAATTCTGATTCACTCCTAATATATTCATTCACTCATTCACACTCACCATCCCTCTTCATTCAGTCCATCATCACATATATTCTAACATTCACTGCTAATCCATTCACTCACTCATTCACACTCACCATCCTTCTTCATTTAGTTCATCATCACATATACTCTCACATTCACTCCTAATCCATTCACTCACTCATTCACACTCACCATCCTTCTTCATTCAGTTCATCATCACATATACTCTAACATTCACTCATAATCCATTCATTCAGTCATACTCACCATCCTTCTTCATTCAATCCATCATCACATAAATTCTGATTCACTCCTAATATATTCATTCACTCATTCACACTCACCATCCCTCTTCATTCAGTCCATCATCACATATATTCTAACATTCACTCCTAATCCATTCATTCACTCATTCACACTCACCATCCTTCATTCAGTTCATCATCACATAAATTCTAACATTCACTCACAATCCTTTCATTCACGCATTCATATTCACAATCCTTCTTCATTCAGTTCATCATCACACATACTCTAACATTCACTCATAATCCATTCATTCACTCATACTCACCATCCCTTTTCATTCAGTTTATCACCACATATGCTGTAATGTTCACTCATAATCCACTAGCTCATATATTCTAACAGTCACTCCTAATCCATTCATTCACTCATTCTACACTCATTGTCTTTCTTCGTTCAGTTCATCATCACATATACTCTCACATTCACTCCTAATCCAATCATTCACTCATTCGTACTCACAATCCTTTTTCATTCGGTTCATCATCACACATACTCTCACATTCATTTGTAATCCATTCATTAATTCATGCAAACTCATCCTTCTTCTTTCAGTTCATCATCACATATACTCTAACATTCACTCATGAACCATTCATTCACTCATTCGTACTCACAATCCCTTCTTCATTCAATTCATCATCACATATATTTTAACATTCACTCCGAATCCATTCATTCACTCATTCGTATTCACAATCCTTCTTCATTCAGTTCATCATCACACATACTCTCACATTCACTCCGAATCCATTCATTTACTCATTCATACTCACCATCCTTTTTCATTTAGTCCATCATCACATATATTCTAACATTCACTCCTAATCCATTCATTCACCCTTTCATACTCACCGTCCTCTTTCATTCAGTTCATTATTGCATATATTCTAACATTCACTTGTAATCCATTAATTAACTCATTCAAACTCACCATCCTTCTTCATTCAGTTCATCATCGCATATGAACTCGTAATCCATTCATTCACTCATTCCACACTCATTGTCTTTCACATATGCTCTAACATTCACTCATAATCCATTCTTTCACTCATTCATACTCACCGTCCTTTTTCATTAAATTGATCAGCTTCTTGAGATGTTGTCCATAATCTTGTAACAACATCGTTTCAACACACTTTTCTGAGAGAAAAGAGTATCTTTATGTAGCTTTTTTTGCTGTTGCTCTAAATTGATTGACAGCTTGTTTTTCAGCTAAAACTTGCTGAAACTCCATTCATGTCTAACGAGTGTTTTTTAAACTAATGTTGGTTTTCCTCCTTAACGCAAGGGACCATTGAGTGTTGACTTCCTTTAACTTAAAGATCAATGGTCTCTGGTCATGTAAACTTGTTTACACCAGATCCGTTTATGTCAACCATGTCTCCCTCCATCAATGAGCACTTTTCTTCTCCTCCATAATGTCAGTCTTCTTCGGATGGTGTCTTCAGTCCTCGCCAGACCCCAATCATACAATTTTAATTCAGTCGAAACATCATACAATTTTATTTACCAACCCACACATCACACTCCTTCACAATTATTGCATTGGCGGTCACTGTGGAGCCTATACTGACCCTTCTCTCTTTGTTGTTCCAGAGGACAGCATTTGGAGCTGGATGTCATCCCGGACAGAGACACGACCTACGACGTCTGAGGAGGAAGATGAGGGAATCCCATTGCGTGCTATTAGTCAATGAGAGAGGAAGATGGAATAGACAATAAGATGAGGACATAAGGCTTCGGGGATTGGGTTCCTTTCAACCAACAATCCAACCACGACAAGAAAAATCATTATTGATATAATCTTCTAGGACAGGTATACCTCTCAAGTTGTGAAGAATATATGTAAGAAGTAATCAATAGTAAAAATTCAAAATCCAATTTAGTCCATCAACTACAAAGGAAAACAGGAACAAAGAGTCAAGAGAAATCTATTAAACTAGGCAACTGAAGCAACAGAAAGCAAATCCCATAGGCTTGGTAAACCTTGGTACATGAAACTCAAGAGCAAAGGAAACAAGAACTTGGCGTTATCCCGACGTTGTCTCAACTGAGGCAATTGTCTCCCCCATGAATCATAATAAGCCCTTCCCTGACTCCAAAACAGCAAAGAACACGTTCTTTTTTAGCTTTGGTTTGTCATTTTTCTTATGTTGAATCTGAGCTTATCTCCTTAATTCCTGCCTGAACTGCCTCTGTTTACTAAAACTTCTTTTTCTACTCCAAAACAGCAAAGAACGCATTCTTTTTTAGCTTTGGTTTGTCATCTTTCTTCTGTTGAATCTGAGCTGATTGCCTTAATTCCTGCCCGAACTGCCTCTGTTTGCTGAAACTTCTTTTTCTGTACAAGATCTTGCTCTCATCATTAACTCAAAATCAGCTTCATTCTCAGACAACTGCTCAGGGAACAGGGGTGAAAGGCCTTTCCCAAGCCTGGGACCTTGAGAGTCCTTTTGTAGCAGCTCAGACCTCTCTTTCGGAGCTCAGTTCAGGCCCAAGCGACCCCTCATCCCCAAACCCAACAGACCCTGGCCCAGGAACCTGATCGTCATCCCCATTCTCATCATGAACATCAATATACAACACGTTAATCAAACTGGGACATGATAGAGACATCCAATTCTCTTTTGCACACATTCACACTCAGGAGAAACCTGCCAAAGGCTGAACGGCGCAAGGATCTCATTCGCTGGAGGAACAATTATCTGCAAATCACAACATTATGCAAGAGCAGTGGTTCTCAAAAGGTTGGTGAAGTCGAGCATGTCTCCCCCCCCCCCCCAAAATAAGGGATGGTAACTTATAGTTCTGCAAAGGGCAAGGGTACCAGACTGCACAAAGGGGTGAAGTTTTGGTCAATTTGCCAAGACACTAGCAACAACAAGGACCCCATGAGGCTTTCAGGGAAGAGCCTGGCCTTGGAGGAAGTTATAGTTTCCCAAGGACTAAGGACCAGCTTGATCTTGGCGCTGCAAGAATCCATTCCTTGGCTCAGTGGAGATCATCAAGCACCCTTTTGTGACTGTTGGACTTTCTTCAATTTCTTTTTGGCTCTAAAGAACTCATTTTCACACCTGAACTTCCTCAGTATGAACTATGGACACGTGTTTTATTAAAATTATTATTTTAATCAATTTCTCTGGCAGGCAGGGGGTGGGAAGGGATGCTTGATATTGTTGCAGAATATACGTTACCCGAGATCATTAGAGTACAGTCAGGAAGGAAGAGAACGGAGACAGCAATCGATTCTCAGGCCTTTACTATCAAGCAAGATAGGGTGTACAGACCAAAAGACTGTCACAACTTTGAAGTCGCAATTGCTCCAGTTTTTATAGCATAAAGTCACTTGTTTACACATGCGCAGAAAGGATATGACATTTACACAGTACAATCATTAACAGGTGTTCCCATGTATAGTTGCCAAGGACATCTTTATCAGTCTTGGCACCCATATTGTGAACCCAAACATCTGCTTGATTATGTAACTTATCTCAACCTTCACCCGTTACCCTAAGATGACACGTATAAGTTCAATTGCTTAAATCTCTAATTGAATTATAACTTATATATACTTATAACATAAGATTTGATCAAGGCAATCTCCTTTTAGTTAAATTCAACCTTAATAACTTCATTATAACTTATTACTTATATGAATAATCATGAAGGAAAAACAATAGGATGAAGCTCTTCTAAAATTGCATGCTATTTACATTAAGTAGTCAGAGGATGGCGCTCTCTCACCATATGACCTTAGATGTTCCAAGTTTTGGATCGATACTATTGATCTCTTTGTCCTGCCAAACTTCTCTTGTTGACTTCTTATCTATGTAAACATCGGCTAGAACAAACATCAGCTAGAACAAGGTTCTTGTAGGTTTTTTCGGGCTATAGGGCCATGTTCTAGAGGCATTTTTCCTGACGTTTCGCCTGCATCTATTGCAAGCATCCTCAGAGGTAGTGAGGTCTGTTGGAAATAGGAAAATGGGGTTATATATCTGTGGAATGGCTGGGTTGGGGCAAAAAGCTCTCTGCTGAAGCTAGGTGTGAATGTTTCAGCTGACCACCTTCATTAGCATTTGAAGGCCTGGCTGAGCCTGGGAAAATGTTCTGTTGAGAGGTGTTAATCTGTGCCTGGTTGTTTCCTCTCTGCTGTTTTGCTGTTGTAATTTTAGAGTTTTTTAATACTGGTAGCCAGATTTTGTTCATTTTCATGGTCTCTTCCTTTCTGTTGAAATTGTCTACATGCTTGTGGATTTCAATGGCTTCTCTGTGTAGTCTGACATGGTGGTCAGCTAGAACAACCTGACCCATGGTTCAGTGTCAATCAATATTATCTGCAGGTTTCTCATGCTTGTAAATTAACTCCCTGGATCAGGTAGGAACATGAATCTTCTATTTTATTCTAAATTATTATGATTTCCCTTTATTATTTTATTTTCTCCTATCTACCGCCACAATATGAATTTCTTTGGATTCCTATATTTCCCCATGTATTTTCCTTATTTTTGCCCTGGCACCCAACCCCTTCCCCCTTCCCCTCTTCGAGAAGGGGGAGCCAACGAGGAAGTTGCCCTTCCTTTGGCGCTGAAAAGGGCAATCAGCGATCACAAAAATCCCATATCTTGGAACTCTTGCATGGACAATAGAACTTGAAATTCCTATTTGATTTCGGAGTTGGGACCGTCAAACTGGAATTTCCTTTGGCAAACTTTTTGATCATTTCACAATGGGAGCAAGACGACTCTCGGGAGGTCGCCTTCCCCAACTTGGTTTACTTCATTCAAAACTCATCATAACAAACATCCACCCCAGCCTTTCTCATTGTGCCTTATCTGACGGCAACAGGAAAACTCGGATTAAGTAATCGCTATTTATTGCCCACCCATCTAAGGACAATAGACTGGGCATCCCTTGCAGGCTGCTTTTTGTGGACTCAGGATCCCCGAGGCATGAAATCCACTTAATCCATTCATACACTCATTGTTTCTACTTCGTCCCGCCTCCCCTCTCCTGATTCGCCAGAGCGCTGGGGCGGTAGGAGCTCTCCCATTGGTTCCTGCACAGCGGAGGAGCTCTGTGACTGGCTCTGACGCAGGGCGGGCGGCCGAACCTCCTCCCAGCTGTTATCGCGCCAGCCAATCACCTGCGAGCCGGGCGGAGGGTGGGGATTTTGAAACTTCTAAGCCTGTAAACCCAATAAGAATGTCTCTGATCTTTGTACTGGCATGCTCTGTAGGCGAATGATTGCGACAATGCATCCTTTTCAGCTGAATCGCTAATAAAAACACCTCGGTGCCGCTTCTTCAACTTTGGTGAGGTTTATTTCGAATTTTTAATTTAATAAAATGGTTGAAATCAGGCTTCTCTAGTTCGCCAAAATAGCGATCCCTCTTTGGTGGGGTCCCAGGGTCCCTCCTCCTGGGGAAGACCCTCCTAAAGTTCCCATCGGCATCATTGGGGGCGCTTCGATTGGGCTTTTCCTGCAAAGCAGAATTAAGGGGTTGCTCCTATTATTATTATTATTATGAAGGCTGGGTGGCCATCTGCTGGGGGTGATTTGAAGACAGGAGGGGGTTGGACCAGGGTTGCTCCTATTATTAGTATTAGTCTTATTATTGTAAAAGGTGGGCGGCCATCTGTTTGGGGTGTTTTGATTGTGCCTTTCCTGTCTGGCCAATTAAAGAGGGAGGGAGTGGGTGGCCCCTAGGATTGATCCTATTCCTGTTACAATGTATTGCAAAGGCTAAAGGGAGACGTGGTGGTGAAATGAGTTACAAACCCTTGTGCCGGCTGAACTGCTGACCTGTAAGTTGGCGGTTCAAATCTGCAAGACAGGGTGAGCTCCTGTCTGTCAGCTCCAGCTTCCCATGAAAGAAGCCTCCCACAGGTGTCCCCTGGGCTGTTGCATCCCTGCAGACTGCCAATTCTCTCACACAGAAGCGGCTTGCAGTTTCTCAAGTCGCTTCTGACACGATTAAAAAAATTATAAAGGCTGCATGGCCATCTGTGGGGGGTGCTTTAAGTGGGTGAAGGTGCTGGTAGATGCCTCCTTGACACAAGGAATAATGGCTACTAGCTTCAAGGCCATTCAATGCTAATCAAGATGGCCAATGGCAGCGTTCATATTTACTTCCAACAGACAAGAGGTCTTTCTCCCACCTCCCAACAAAATATTCCCCCAGGCTGGAAGCTAGCTAGGCTTTGAAGCTGCAAGATCATTCAGTGCTAATCAAGGTGGCCAATGGCAGCATTCACACTTGCCTCCAACAGACAAGAGGTCTTTCTCCCAGGCTGGAAGCAGACAGGCTTTGAACCTTCAAGGCTATTCAATCCTAATCAAGGTGGCCAATAGCAGCATTCACACTTTCTTTCAGCAGACAAGAGGTCTTTCTCCCACCTCCCAACAAAGGATTCCCAGAGGCAGGAAGCAGCTAGGCTTTGAAGCTGCAAGGCCATTCAGTGCTAATCAAGGTGGCCAATGGCAGCATTCATATTTGCCTCCAACAGACAAGAGGTCTTTCTCCCACCTCCCAACAAAGGATTCCCCCCAGGCAGGAAGCAGCCAGGCTTTGAAGCTGCAAGGCTATTCAATCCTAATCAAGGTGGCCAATGGCAGCATTCATATTTGCCTCCAACAGACAAGAGGTCTTTCTCCCACCTCCCAACAAAGGATTCCCCCCAGGCAGGAAGCAGCCAGGCTTTGAAGCTGCAAGGCCATTCAATCCTAAGCAAGGTGGCCAATGGCAGCATTCATATTTACCTCCAACAGACAAGAGGTCTTTCTCCCACCTCCCAACAAAGGCAGGAAGCAGCCAGGCTTTGAAGCTGCAAGGCCATTCAGTCCTAAGCAAGGTGGCCAATGGCAGCATTCATATTTACCTCCAACAGACAAGAGGTCTTTCTCCCACCTCCCAACAAAGGATTCCCCCCAGGCAGGAAGCAGCCAGGCTTTGAAGCTGCAAGGCCATTCAATCCTAAGCAAGGTGGCCAATGGCAGCATTCATATTTACCTCCAACAGACAAGAGGTCTTTCTCCCACCTCCCAACAAAGGATTCCCCCCAGGCAGGAAGCAGCCAGGCTTTGAAGCTGCAAGGCCATTCAATCCTAAGCAAGGTGGCCAATGGCAGCATTCATATTTACCTCCAACAGACAAGAGGTCTTTCTCCCACCTCCCAACAAAGGATTCCCCAGGCAGGAAGCAGCCAGGCTTTGAAGCTGCAAGGCTAATCCATCCTAATCAAGGTGGCCAATTGCAACATTCACATTTGCCTCAAGCAGACAAGAGTTCTTTGTCCCATCCTGGACATTCCCAACAAAGGATCCCCCCCAGGCAGGAAGCAGCCAGGCTTTGAAGCTGCAAGGCCATTCAATCCTAAGCAAGGTGGCCAATGGCAGCATTCATATTTACCTCCAACAGACAAGAGGTCTTTCTCCCACCTCCCAACAAAGGATTCCCCCCAGGCAGGAAGCAGCCAGGCTTTGAAGCTGCAAGGCTATTCAATCCTAATCAAGGTGGCCAATGTCAACATTCACACTTGCCTCCAACAGACAAGAGGTCTTTCTCCCACCTCTGGCTATTATTATGATACTGTCCCTTTAACTGCGTGACGTCAAAGTGCAAACCAAAAGGGCGGGGGGGAGTGTTTAGAAACACTTTCCCACACTCTCGCGAGATTAAATATCGCAGTTCTCGCGGGAGTTCGCACTCCTCCCCCTCCCCCTCCACTGCCATTTGTGGATTCGGAATGAGAATGAAAGCCTCCCGGGAGGGGAAAGAATTCCCAAATCTCGGAGCGTATCGCGGGAGTTTGCAAAGAAGCGGAGGAATGGAGGAGCGGCCTGCTATGAATGCAATCAGAGTGACTTCGAATGGAATCCGGAAGTTGAGGCTGGCACACTCGAAACTGTCTATGACCTGCTGAGCGGGAAAGTACTCTGATTGGGCGTCGAATTGGAACCGGAAATTGAGATTCGTACACTCGAAACTCTCTCCTCTATAACCTGCTGAGCGGAGAAGCATTCGGATTGGGCTTCGAATTGATACCGGAAGTTGAGGCTCGCATACTGGAATCCCTCCCTTCTATGACGTGGCAGCAGTCTGGGATTCGAATTGGAACCAGAAGTTAAGGTTTGTACACTCGAAACCTTCTCCTCTATGACCTACTAAGCGGAGAATCACCCTGATTGGGCTTCGAATTGGAACCGGAAGTTGAGGCTCGCATACCCAAAACCCTTTCCCTCTATGACCTGCTGAGCAGAGAAATACCTCTGAAGTACACTCGAAACTTTCTCCTCTATAACCTGTTGAGCGGGAAAGTACTCTGATTGGGCTTCGAATTGGAACCGGAAGTTAAGGCTCGTACAATCGAAACCCTTCCCTCTATGACCTGCTGAGCGGAGAAGCACCCTGATTGGGCTTCGAATTGGAACCGGAAGTTGAGGCTTGTACACTCGGAACTCTATCCTTTATAACCTGTTGAGTGGAGAAGTACTCTGATTGGGCTTCGAATTGGAACCGGAAGTTGAGATTCGTACACTCGCAACCCTCTCCTCTATAACCAGTTGATCATCCTCGGAAAACGAGGGATCGCCTAAGTAAGTAATCCTGATTGGGCTTCGAATTGATACCGGAAGTTGAGGCTCGTACACTCGAAACTCTCTCCTCTATGACCTGCTGAGCGGAGAATCACCCTGATTAGGCTTCGAATTGGAACCGGAAGTTGAGACTCGCCACTGCAAACCTTTTCCTCTATGGACTGATGAAAAGATAAGCTCTGTGATTGGGCTTCGAACGGCACCCGGAAGTGACGTCTCGAGAAGCCATATTGGATTGGCCGCGCTCTCTTTCCGTCCTCGCCTCCGGATTGGCTGAGGGCGGAGCTCTCGCGAGGGCGAGAGTTGGGGTTGTTTGAAATGGCGGCGGGCGCTTGAGGCGGAAGGAAGGGCGAGAAGGGCTGCGTATCCCCTCTCCACATGGAGCGTCCCCGGCTGCTGAGGACCTACACGGGCCTGAAGGGGAGTAGGCCAGGCTTGAGGGCCCGTCCAGCCCTGGAGTGGTTCCCCCCGGCCTCCCTTGGAGGAGGAGACCTGGGAGAAGACCGGAAGCGGATCTTCAGCTCCAGCGCCTCCTCAGCAGGGGCCTCCTTCGAGGATCCGGATTTCCCGCCTCCAGAGAAGGAGAGGCGGAAGGGAAGGCCTCCGAGGACGAGGAAAGAGAGAGCCAGGCCTCCCAGGAAGGGGAAGAAGAGGGCCAGGCCTCCCAGGAAGAAGGAGGAGGAGGAGGAGGAAGGGAAGGGCCCCAAGGAGAACCTGGTGCCACCAACACCCTTGCGCAGGAACATCACTCTCCGGAGGAAGGCCCAGCCGAGGCGGCCTCCCTCGCCCCTTCCGGCCCACGGAGAGGCCCCCCTCCTCTGCAGCACGCCCCAAACCGCGGCCAGGGCTCCTCCCGGAGAAGGGCCGGGCCTTTGGGACGCCTTCTACGGCTTCCAGAAGGAAGACGGCCCTCCCGACCACGACAGCGAGGCTTCCTCCTTCTTCGACGAGGAGGACGAAGACAACGAGAAGGACCTTTGCGCAGAAGCACCCTTCTACAGGGAACGTCGTCCCTCAGCAGAAGTGTCCCCAAAGGATTCTGCTACGCAGCCATACTCTTCAAGGCACCACCAAGAGGACTCTCCACCATTTCAGAGTCACTCCACCACTCCATCAAATGACATCTGGAGCAAGCAGGAGAAGGACCTTTGTGCAGAAGCACCCTTCTACGGGGAACGTCATCCCTCAGCGCAAAAGCAAAGGGATTCAGCTACGCGGCCACAGTCCTCAAGGCACCACCGAGAGGACCCTCCGCCATTTCAGAGTCACCCCACCAAGCGAGCAAACATCCGGAGCAAGCAGGAGAAGGACCGTTGCGCAGAAGCACCCCTCTATGCCCAAGAACACAGTCATCCCTCTGCATTGCTGAGCACAGGGGAAGCGTCCTCGAGGCGATGGGAAGGCTCTGTAGCTGATTCGCCATTCCAACACTGCTCCACAGAGCAACTTAGTGACACTTGGAGCAAGGAGGAGGCATCCCTGAGACACTGGGAAGACCAAAGTGATTCAGCTGCGCAGCCTCGAGACATTTGGAGCAAGAAGGCATCCCTGAGGAACTGGGAATACCAAAGTGATTCAGCTGCGCAGCCTCGAGACATTTGGAGGAAGGAAAAACCATCCCTGAGGCACCGGGAAGACCGAAGTGATGCAGCTGCACAGCCTCAAGACATTTGGAGGAAGGAGAAAACATCCTTGAGGCACCAGGAATACCAAAGTGATTCTTTTGCACAGCCACAGTCCCCGAGGCACCATCAGGATGACTCTCTGGCCGATCCTCCATTTCAAAATAACTCTCTGCAGCCTCAGGATATCTGGAGTAAGGAGAAAACGTCCTCAAGGCGCCGGGAAGACGAAAGTGACTCTTCTGCACAGTCACAACCCTCAAGGTACTACGGGAAAGACTCTGCAGCTGATTTATTGTTTCAAAGCCACCCCACCGAGCAACCGAATTACATTTGGAGCAAGGGGAAAGTGTCCTCAAATATAAACACAGATGGGAGTTTGGGGAAATAGACCTTGACATTTGGGAATTGTAGTTACTGGGATTTATAGTTCACCTACAATCAAAGAGCATTCTGAGCCTCACCACCGATAGATAAGGGCCAAATTTCCCACACAGAACCCCCATGACCAGTAGAAAATACTGTGTTTTCTGGTGGTCTTTGGTGACCCTTCTGATACCCCTTCACAACTCCCAAGTTGGAAAATGCTGCCTTAAGGCCATCCAGTCCAACTCCCTTCACCAGGGCAATAATAATAATAATAATGAAAAGCTGACACGATATGAGGATTTAAAAATCGAACTGCAAAGACACTGGCACAAGCCAGTCAAGTGGTCCCAGTGGTGATTGGCACACTGGGTGCAGTGCCTAAAGACCTTGGCCTGTACTTAGACACAATCGGCGCTGACAAGATTACCATCTGCCAGCTGCAGAATGCCACCTTACTGGGATCTGCACGCATTATTTGCTGATATATCACACAGGAAGAGTCTGATGTGTGATCCAATACAACAGCCAACAGAGTGTCTGCTGTGGACTCATCTTGTTGTGTTTCAAATAATAATAATAATCTTTATTTGTACCCCGCCACCATCTCCCCAAAGGGGACTTGGGGCAGCTAACGTGAGGCCAGTACAGCAAAATAAAATACAAAGAAGCAAAAATAAAATACATGAAATAACAAAATAAAACAGTTACTAAATAACATGATAAAGAAATAGAGAAAACATAATCAAAGCCCTCCTGACAAAGAGCCATCCAGCCATAGATATAGAGAGATATATGATTCACACACATATATGTATATGACAGATATAGTATCATAGATTTGAAAGGGACCCCTAAAGAGGGACAATTCTATGTTGCATGTTCCCAAGTGAGCAAACCAGACACTCTCCACATCAACACTGACAAATAAACAACAAGAAGGACTGTTTGCCCACAAACATAAAGAAATGACATATATTAGCTACCAATACTTTCTCATTACTTTATTTTCCAGATCACCAGACTGGGCCACAGCAACGCCTGGCAGGGGGACAGCGTCCTCGGGGCAACAGGAAGACTTTGTAGCTTCGGTCCAAGACCAAACGACGGCTGTGCCACTAAAGACTGAGGCGTGCCCTTCAAAGGGAGCTTGCCAGCTGCAGGCCCGATTCAGCGATGGCAAGCTTGCCCTTTCCTTGCCGAGAGAGCACGCACCTCTTGCCCAGAAGAGACAGCGGATGAAGAAGGCACCGACTGAGCTGGGCAGCACTTCCTCTGAAGAGTTGGGTGAGGGCAGGATTGACGGGAAGAGCCCTCTTCTCCAGCCTATAGTGGTATTAGACAATCAAGCCGTTCCCAATTGGTTGGCTAGCAAGTGTTATGAAGAGCGGGTGTTGGATTGCCATTCCGAGAAGATAGAAGATGCTTCCCGGCCCAGATCTCCCTGCAACCTGCCTGCCAGGAGCACCCGTCGGGCGCCCCCCGTTTGCAATACAGCAACAACTGGGAGGAAGGCGTGTATCAGTGGTTTCAGTTCCAAGCGGTGGGGTCAACAAAAGAAACCCAAAGAGCGGCACGGAAAGAAGAAGCAGCAGGTGGAGCAATCCCTGCAGAATCAAGTGGATGACGACAACAACAACAACCTGGCGTTGTCATTTCTGTCTCCCGAATCCTCGTTTCAGAATTCCGCTCTGTGGCGGAGGATCCGAGCCACTTTCTCCTTCCATAAGAAGAAGAAAATCCTCTCCGAGTCGGAGAGTTTCATCGGCAGCAGCATCGGGGCGGGCGGCTCCTTCCGCCTTTATGGGAACGAAACCCCGCAGAGCCCTTTCACCCAAAGGATGAGCTATTCAATTTGCCCTTCCTCCTCCATGGTCCTGCTGTCACCGTTCTCCGTGTCGCAAGTGATGCCGACGGACGCGGAAAAGGTGTACGGGGAATGCCAGCAGAAGGGGCCCATCTCCTTCGAAGAGTGCCTCCCTCTCCGGACGATGCGCAAGTGCGAGAAAATCGGGGAAGGCGTCTTTGGGGAAGTCTTCCGGGCCGAGGGCGAGCGGGGAGCCGTGGCCTTGAAGATCATCCCCATCGAAGGCGCCGAGAGGGTCAACGGCGAGCCCCAGAAGACCTTTGGCGAGATTCTCCCGGAGATTATAATTTCCAAGGAGCTCAGCCTCTTGGCGGAGGATGGCGAGGAGGAGAACCAGGTGTCGGGATTCATCCGGCTGCATTCCGTCCACTGCGTGCAGGGCGCTTACCCCGAGGCGCTCCTGGACGCGTGGGACGAATTCCACCGGCGCCGCACCTCCGAGAACGACCGGCCGGACTTTTTCGAGGCTCGCCAGCTCTTCATGGTGCTGGAGTTCGAGGACGGAGGCACCGACTTGGAGAACATGCGCAAGCGGAAGCTGGGCTCGGTGGCCACCGCGAAGAGCGTCCTGCAACAAGTGGCGGCCTCGCTGGCCGTGGCGGAGGAGGCTCTGCGCTTCGAGCACCGCGACCTCCACTGGGGGAACGTGCTTGTCAAGAGCACCGCCCGGAAGGAAGTGAGCGTCAGGTTGAAGGGCGAGACGCTCGCTTTCCCCACGTGCGGCATCCTGGTCAGCATCATTGACTACACCTTCTCCCGGCTGGAGCGGGACGGGCTGACGGTCTACTGCGACCTCTCCACCGACGAGGAGGTCTTCCAAGGCCGAGGCGACTACCAGTTCGACGTCTACCGCCAAATGAGAGAGGAGAACGGCAATGAGTGGGCCGACTACTTCCCGCACAGCAACATCTTGTGGCTCCACTACTTGGCGGAGAAACTCTTGACGGAGGTCACCTACAAGACGAAGCCAACGTCTCCCGCCTTGAAGCGCTTGCAGAAGGAGCTCAAGAGCTTCTCCGGGGAGCTTCTCGGCTTCCAGTCTGCCGGGGATCTCTTGAAGGGAAGCCCGTTCTTCCAATGATATAAGCCCCCACAACTCCCTCTTAATGTGCCGAAGCAGGAAGAGAGCTTGTGTACTCTCTTCTGTTGTGTTGATTTGCGTTAGGTCTTCTTATCTTTCCGTTTTCACCTTGCCGGGCCGTTGCAAATGCATAACCTGGTCTCAGCAGAGTGATAAACAACCATTACTGTTGATGTCACGCTGATCAGGAAGCTTGATTGTTCCTCGCAACCGCTTCCCAGCAAATGAGCTTTGGGAGGCTCACATCGTCAGCAATGGTCCGAAAACGATTCTGCCAGACTTTAGATCAGAATGCTAGTCGCAAATATCCCTCTATTAAATATATTCCTCTATTAAAATATATTTTGTAAGTACTGTACGCTTGATTTTGTATAATCAGGCCTCACTGATGGGCAGTGCTGCCCTCGGCATCGTTTGCGTTTCCGATGTCGAACGTATTGTGTTGTATATTAATAAAAATTAATAAAGATTTCTATGATTCCTATGCCTGGGCCTTGGACTTTCGCCAAAGGTGTTCACGCATGTCAGGAGCAGGTGTCTCAAACCTCATTGTTTTTTTCATTTTTGTCCAAATAATAATAATAACTAGCCATCCCCTGCCACACGTTGCTGTGGACCACATGGGGGTTCTGTGTGGGAGGTTTGGCCCAATTCTATCGCTGGTGGGGTTCTGAATGCTTCTTGATTGTAGGTGAACTATAAATCCCAGCAACAACTCCCAAATGTTAAGAGTCTATGTTCCCCAAACTCCACCAGTGTTCACATTTGGGCATATTGAGTATTCATGTAGAGTTTGGTCCAGATCCATCATTGTTTGAGTCCACAGTGCTCTCTGGATGTAGGTGAACTACAACTCCCAAACTCAAGGTCAATGCCCACCAAACCCTTCCAGTATTTTCTGTTGGTCATGGGAGTTCTGTGTGCCAAGTTTGGTTCAATTCCATCATTGATGGAGTTCAGAATGCTCTTTGATTGTAGGTGAACTATAAATCCCAGCAACTACAACTCCCAAATGACAAAATCGTAATTTTTGAGTGATGGTCACTCCTTGTGTTGTGAGACGTTTTGTTGCCAAATTTGGTGTGATTTCATTCATTGGTTCTTTTGTTTTTAAGGTACTCATGACGCACAGAGCATTTTTATATATATATAGATTGTGCTGTCACACCCAGACGCTGTAACGTTAAAACTAAGATGTGCTTCTCTCTTTATCTGGGTGAACTGCTGGGAGTCTTTCTTTGAAGCAATAATAATAATAATAAAGAATAATAATAACACTTTATTTGTACCCTGCTACCATCTCCCCAAGGGACTCGGCGCAGCTTACATGAGGCCGAGCCCGAACACAACAATACAAGCAATTAAAATAAAACATAAACATATAGCATTTTCAATAATAATAATAATAACTCAATAATAACTGATGCCAGTCAAGATATGAATATCAACAAAATGTTTATTTCCAAAGTCCTTGGCACAGCTTGATAAAGTTACAACACAAACAGTCAATTTGGGAAACCATAGAGATGTTCTTTCTTTCCATTTTTTCTTCAGTTACTGAGGTAACCTTTCTCCAAATGGTAGAAAAAATCCTGAGGTATTTCACCCTAACCCTGAGCTGCTATGGTTAGAAAAAACAGGTTTTTCCCTATCTAAGCACAAGGTCAGTTTTGGAGATGAAGTAATGCTCAATAGTACTCAATAGCTATTTCTCTCTATTTCTCAATTACTATCTCAATATCTTAATATCTCTCTCTCTATAACTCAATTGCTTTCTTCAATGACTATAGCAGTGTTTCTCAACCTGGGGGTCGGGACCCCTGGGGGGGTCATGAGGGGGTGTCAGAGGGGTCAACAAAGACCATCAGAAAACAGTATTTTCTGTTGGTTGTGAGGATTCTGTGTGAGAAGTTTGGCCCAATTCTATTGTTGGTACGGTTCAGAAAAACCAAGGTGCTTTTCCAGCAGGCACCAGCCATCCCCTCTCCAATGCCAGTGATACAGCTTAATGGTGTAACATTAGAAAATGTTGATCATTTCCGCTCCTTGGCAGCCACCTCTCCACCAAAGTCAACATCGACGCCGAAATACAACACCGCCTGAGCTCTGCGAGTGCAGCATTTTCCAGAATGAAGCAGAGAGTGTTTGAGGACCGGGACATCCGTAGGGATACCAAGGTGCTTGTCTATAAAAGCTATTGTCCTCCCAACCCTGCTCTATGCCTGTGAGACGTGGACTGTCTACAGACGTCACATGCAACTCCTGGAACGATTCCATCAGCGCTGCCTCCGGAAAAGCCTGCAAATCTCTTGGGAAGACAAGCGGACAAACGTCAGCGTGCTGGAAGAAGCAAAGACCACCAGCATTGAAGCGATGGTCCTCCGCCACCAACTCCGCTGGACCGGCCATGTTGTCCGGATGCCCGACCACCGTCTCCCAAAGCAGTTGCTCTACTCCGAACTCAAGAACGGAAAACGGAATGTTGGAGGACAGGAAAAGAGATTTAAAGATGGGCTCAAAGCCAACCTTAAAAACTCTGGCATAGACACTGAGAACTGGGAAGCCCTGGCCCTTGACCGCTCCAGCTGGAGGTCAGCTGTGACCAGCAGTGCTGCAGAATTTGAGGAGGCACGAGTGGAGGGTGAAAAAGAGAAACGTGCCAAGAGGAAGGCGCGTCAAGCCAACCCCGGCCGAGACCGCCTTCCACCTGGAAACCAATGCCCTCACTGCGGAAGAAGATGCAGAGCAAGAATAGGGCTCCACAGCCACATACGGACCCACAAAAATATTGGAAGACAATCATCCTCGGAAAGCGAGGGATTGCCTAAGTAAGTAAAGTAAAGTACGGTTCAGAATAATCTTTGATTGTAGGTGAACTATAAATCCCAACAACTACTACTCCCAAATGCCAAGGCCTGTTTCCTGCAAACTCCACCAGTGTTCCTGTTAGTTCATATTGAGTATTTGTGCCAAGTTTGGTCCAGATCCATCATTGTCTGAGTCCACAGTGCTTTCTGGATGTAGGTGAACTACAACTCCCAAACTCAAGGTCAATGCCCACCAAACCCTTACAGTATTTTCTGTTGCTCATGGAAGTCATGTGTGCCAAGATTCGTTCAATTCCATCATTGTGGGAGTATTGAATGCTCTTTGATTGTAGGTGAACTATAAATCCCAGCAACTACAACTCCCAAATTTGGATGTATCAGGTATTTGTGCCCAATTTGGTCCAGTGAATGATAATCTATCCCGCATATCAGATAATGACATTACGATTCAGAACAGTAGCAAAATCACAGTTATGAAGCAGCAACGAAAACAATGTTATGGTTGGGGATCAACACAACCTGAGGAACTCTATTAAGGGGTTGCGGCATTCGGAAGGTTGAGAACCACTGGAGTATAGTATCTCAATAAGCTTCTCTTTATCTCCGTTGCCTTTCTTAATAACTCAATGTCTATCTATAACTCAATAGCTCAGTTATTCAGTTGCTATTCTATCTATCTATCTATCTCAATTTCTATTACTCAATTGTACTCACAATGGGGTTTTCAGAGCTCCCTGCCTGACCAGCAGCACATCAGAGGCTCTTTTCTCTCCAATAGCTTTCTTCAATAACTATAGTATATCAATAAGCTTCTTTTTATCTCCGTTGCCTTTCTTAATAACTCAATGTCTATCTATAACTCAATAGCTTAATTATTCAGTTGCTATTCTATCAATCTATCTCAATTTCTATTACTCAATTGTGCTCACAGTGGGTTTTTCAGAGCTCCCTGCCTGACCAGCAGCACATCTGAGTTGTTAAAGTGAAAACTAATGCCTCCACCTTCATAACTCCTCAACAGATGGCAGTACTGGTATGTGGCAGGTACTGGCTTGTTCAGTAGACTCAGAGAGACGCTTGCTGGGGAAACAGAGTGTCGACTTCTTCTGTAACGGCTTCATTGTTGGCAGAAACGTATCCAATTGTCTGGTGATTATGTGGGAAAGTGAATAGTGGTCGTCAAAGAGCACACTCTAAGGATTATTTCTGCGTTTGATTTATTAAAATATTCCCATCCAAACCCAAATAATGAAGGTGGAGGCATTACTTGTCATTCAACCCTCGTATATTAGTCCTGCCAGTGTGGTTAAAATATCTCCTCCGTCTCATATTCTCCCTCTAATTTTCTTTGTTTAAGTTTGTTATGTAGTCCAAATCATTCTCAACTAATGAGATTCCCCCGGCACTGCTTAGCGTCTGCTCGGAAGGCTTTGAGTGGGTCTCTCTTGAGTGCAAATGTATGCAAAACAGATGCTGTAATTGGATGTATTGATAGCAGGGCATTGTCATTACGGTCTAGCTATATCTCCCGGGTCCAAAGGCTAGGTAATGGAGGAGAAATGGTGTCCCATTGCGGCTCAGCGCCAGGGAATCCGAGGAGACCCGTCCCCTATCATTCCCAGCACATTTCACGGAATATCTCAGTCACAAATAAGGAATGAACATAGGGAAAGCAGGGTGCGTACGTTCCTGGCATAATGCAGTTACGTAATTAGTACTAGATTTCGAGATAATAATAATAATAATAATAATAATAATAATAATAATAATAATATAGAGATAAAAAATTAAAGGTAATAATGATGCTGATAAATTAGACATGATGACAAATTAGAAATAATGATAGTAATTAAATAGAGGTGGTAATAATAATAATAATAATAATAATAATAATAATAATAATAAAGAGATAAATAAAGGTAATGATGCTGATAAATTAGACATGACACATTAGAGAGAAGGGCAGTAATTAAATAGAGGTAATAATAATAATAATAATAATAATAATAATAATAATAATAATAATGTAGAGATAAAAAATTAAAGGTAATAATGATGCTGATAAATTAGACGTGATGACATTAGAGATAATGATAGAAATTAAATAGAAATAATAATAATAATATAGAAAAAAATTAATGATGTTGATAAATTAGACACGATGAAACAGAGATAAGGGTAGTAATTAAATAGAAGTGGTAATATAATAATAATAATAATAATAATAATAATATAGAGATAAAAATTAAAGTTAATGATGCTGATAAATTAGACATAATGACACATTAGAGATCATGATAGTAATTAAATAGAAGTGGTAATAATAATGATAATAATAATAATATAGAGATAAAAATTAAAGGTAATGATGATGCTGACGAATTAGACATGATGACACATTAGAGATAATGATAGTAATTAAATAGAGGTGGTAATAATAATAATAATAATAATAATAATAATAATAATAATAATAATATAGAGATAAAAATTAAAGGTAATGATGATGCTGACGAATTAGACATGATGACACATTAGAGATAATGATAGTAATTAAATAGAGGTGGTAATAATAATAATAATAATAATAATAATAATATAGAGATAAAAATTAAAGGTAATGATGATGCTGACGAATTAGACATGATGACACATTAGAGATAATGATAGTAATTAAATAGAGGTGGTAATAATAATAATAATAATAATAATAATAATAATAATAATAATATAGAGATAAAAATTAAAGATAATGATGATGCTGATAAATAAGACATGATGACACATTAGAGCTAATGATAGTAATTAAATAGAGGTGGTAATAATCATTTGTGTAAATGTTAAACATGGATGGAGCAAGCATGCTCCCTTGAGGCAGGCTGTTCTTCTGTTTTCGTCATCTGCTTCTCTGGCCCTGGAACTCAACAAAAAAGCTCCCGTTTTGTAGCAGAGGTGGTCATCCTTTGTGACATTGCATATTTTTCTGAGGAGGAGGCAATGGTTTAGAGCAGGGGGTCCTCAAACTAAGGCCCGGGGGCTGGATACGGCCCTCCAAGGTCATTTCTCCAGCCACACTCTGAAACGACTTGAAAGTACACAACAACAACAATCCTATCTCATCAGCCAAAAGCAGGCCAACACTTCCCATTGAAATACTAATACGTTTATATTTGTTAAAATTGTTCTTCATTTTAATTATTGTATTATTTTAAAGTGTTTTTGCACTACAAATAAGATATGTTCAGTGTGCATAGGAATTCATTCATGTTTTTTTCAAATTATAATCTGGCCCTCCAACAGTTTGACCCGGCCCTCTGCTTAAAAAGCCTCGAAGCAATGCTGCGGTGTTATTTCTCTATTATACTATGTCACAAAATATGGAAAATTAGACTCCAATGAGGAAATGACATTGATAACCCAGGAACAACAACAAGTGATATGGCGTAGTGTTATCATCCTGCAGGCTTGAATCCGGCTTTCATTGGCTTGGCTCCAGGCTGCAAGTTGGCCAAAAGCGGGCCGGAGAACATTCAGACATTTATTCATTTGCAGTCCAATCGTCCTCGGCAGAGTCTGGGAACCAACGTCCTTTGGCAGAAGGTCCTTTGCAAAAACAGGCATGGGAGAAATGGGAGGCGGGCCAAGGCGGAGGAAGGTGGTTTGGCCCTTCCTTGGCATGTTAATGCAGCATCCGCTCCCGCCATTTAATCCCACTAAGTGGCTGCCGAAGGAGATTAATATTTCACAAAGGACGGCGCTTCTGAATAAGAAGTCCCTCTAGTCTCATTGGTACGCTCTTGCAGTCAGTCCCATTCCAAGCTAGGGAAATGCACCATCCTAATAATAATACAGTATATTCTGGTGTATAAGACTACTTTTTAACCCAAGAAAATCTTCTCAAAAGTCAGGGGTCGTCTTATATGCGGGT
>NW_026844589.1:6155033-6177533 GCF_025583915.1 Anolis sagrei ordinatus | reverse complement strand
ATAATAATAATACTTATTATTATTATTCAATGCTAAATGATGATGATGATAATGATAGCCTCACTCGTGGTTGTGAGTAATAATAATCCTAATAATAATAATAATTGCCATGACTCAATGCTATGGGTTATATTATTATTATTATTATTATTATTATTATTAAATGCTCAATGGTGATTATGATAGCCTCACTCGTGGCTGTGGGTAATAAAAATTCCTAATATTAATAATAACTGTTATGGCTCAGTATTATTATTATTATTATTCAATGCTCGATGATGGTGGTGATGGTCCTTGTGACATAAGTTCCAGTGAATCATCTGGGCCACAGAGTTGTGTCTTTGTTTGTAGTCTGTCTGTGTGATTTTCTTGCAGCAGCTGAGGAGATGGTCCATGGTTTCATCAGCTTCCTTGCACAGTCTGCATTTTGGGTCATCCGCTGATTTTTCAATTCTGGCCTTAACGGCATTGGTTCTGATGGCTTGCTCCTGGGCTGCAAGAATCAGGCCTCCTTCTGCCTCCTTCTTCAGGGTTCCATTCATGAGCCATCACCAGGTCTTCTCCTTGTCAACTTTTCCTTCAATCTTCTCAAGGAACTGCCCATGTAAGGCTTTGTTGTGCCAGCTGTCAGCTCTGGTTTGGAGTGCAATTTCTTGTACTGACTCTTTGTCTGCTGTGCTTTGAGAAGTTTCCGATTATTGACTTCAATTAAAGCAGGTTCTTTAATTGAAGTCAGCTTTCCAGTGCTTCATCAATAAAAGTGCCAACGTTTTTACAAATCCCGATGGTGTCTAGGCACTTGATGATAATTTCAGTTGTTATTTCCATCTGATCCATTTTGTTCTGTGAGAACTTTTCTTCAAACACCTTTAACAATAATAGCCTTACTCATGGCTATGGATAATAATAATCCTAATCCTAAGAGCCATGGCTCAATGCTATGGGTAATAAAACTATTACTATTATTATTCAATGCTCAGTGATGATGTTGATAGCATCAGCCTGTGAGTAATAATAATCCTAGTCCTAATAATAAGTACCATGGCTCAATGCTACAGATGATAATAATAATACTCTTGTGGCTGTGTGTAATAATAATGCTAATAATAAGTGCCATGGCTCAATGCTATGGGTGCTAATAATAATAGTACTATTAGTAGTACTCTCACCTGTGGCTGTGGGTAATAATAATCCTAACTGGTGCTTCCTAACAATGCTCGGAGGGAAAGAAGCACGCAATTCTCCCATTGAGATCTGCAGTTTAAGGACAATCTGGAAAGGACCTTCCTTCATATGCATTAGTGTATCTCAACCTGGGGGTCGGGACCCCTGGGGGGGGGTCGTGAGGGGGTGTCAGAGGGGTCACCAAAGACCATCAGAAAACACAGTATTTTCTGTTGGTCATGGGGATTCTGTGTGAGAAGTTTGGCCCAATTCTATTGATGGTACGGTTCAGAATAATCTTTGATTGTAGGTGAACTATAAATCCCAGCAACTACAACTCCCAAATGCCAAGGCCTGTTTTCTGCAAACTCTACCAGTGTTCATCTTAGTTCATATGGAGTATTTGTGCCAAGTTTGGTTCAGATCCATCATTGTTTGAGTCCACGGTGCTCTCTGGATGAAGTGAACTACAACTCCCAAACTCAAGGTCAATGCCCACCAAACTCTTCCAGTATTTTCTGTTGCTCATGGAAGTCATGTGTGCCAAGATTCGTTCAATTCCATCATTGTTGGGAGTATTGAATGCTCTTTGATTGTAGGTGAACTATAAATCCCAGCAACTACAACTCCCAAATGTCAAGGTCTATTTTCCCCAAACTCCACCAATGTTCACATTTGGGCATATTGAGTACATGTGCCAAGTTTGGTCTAGATCCATCATTGCTTGAGTCCACAGTGCTCTCTGGATGAAGTGAACTACAACTCCCAAACTCAAGGTCAATGCCCACCAAACCCTTCTAATATTTTCTGTTGGTCATGGGAGTTCTGTGTACTAAGTTTGGTTCAATTCCATCATTGGTGGAGTTCAAAATGCTCTTTGATTGTAGGTGAACTATAAATCCCAGCAACTACAACTCCCAAATTGGGATGTATTGTGTATTTGTGCCCAATTTAAAGTTTTGGCAGGTAAGGTTTACTCAGGTACCCAAAAAGCAAATTGTACCAGGAGCCAGCCAGCCTAAAGACAGATTGCCCAGGAAGGGGTCGGAGGATTTTCCTTGTAAAAGAAAGATATAGTTCACAAAGCAAGCTGCCTATCCTTTGTGGGCAAGTTAAGAAGAATGTGTGTGTTTTGTTGAAGATCTAAGCAATAAACTTTGTTAAACTTTCCAAGTTTTTAAAGATTTTGTTTAGGAAAATCCATAGGGCCTCTCAGCTGAGGCACCCCGGCGTCCTGCTGGGCACAAAGAGCACGTCCTGTTTTAAAAGACAATTGCTATCAAAAGGATCTTTGAGCGAAATTTGCAAATGCTAATGAAATTAACAGCAAAAGAGAAATATACCCTTTCATACAGCCACGGCTGGACGGTAGGGATATATATGAGTGAACGTGAGCCGGGGGTGTGACGCTATGGCAGAAAAGGCCAAGGTTTCCAGAATGTGGTTGGACTGGATGCCCTTTGGGGTCCCCTTTGAAAATCAATGAGAGTGAGTTATGTGTTATGTGTAGTCTTCTCCTTTCAAAGTTCTTAATGCAGAGGCTGGATGGCCATCTGTTGGGAGGGATCTGTTGGGAGGGATCGGATCGAAGGGAATGGGGTTGATCTGGATGGCCTTTGGGAGCCCCTTCCAAACTGAATAACAATAGATTACGGGTGATGGAGTCTCCTCCTTTGAAGGTTTTCAACCCCAAAGCTGGATGGCCATCTGTCAGGAAGGGTCGGATGGTGTTTCCAGAATGGGGTTGGTCTGGATGCTCTTTGGGTGCCCCTTCCAAACTCAATGACGATAGATGTGCAGCGCAGTCTCCTCCTTTGGCGATTTTTAATACAGAGGCTGGATGGCCATCTGTCGGGACTCAGGAGAGATCAGATTGTGTTTCCAGAAGAGATGGCCATCTGTCAGGAAGGGTCGGATGGTGTTTCCAGAATGGGGTTGGTCTGGGTGCTCTTTGGGTGCCCCTTCCAAACTCAATGACGATAGATGTGCAGAGCAGTCTCCTCCTTTGGCGATTTTTAATACAGAGGCTGGATGGCCATCTGTCGGGACTCAGGAGAGATCAGATTGTGTTTCCAGAAGAGATGGCCATCTGTCAGGAAGGGTCGGATGGTGTTTCCAGAATGGGGTTGGTCTGGGTGCTCTTTGGGTGCCCCTTCCAAACTCAATGACGATAGATGTGCAGAGCAGTCTCCTCCTTTGGCGATTTTTAATACAGAGGCTGGATGGCCACCTGTCGGGACTCAGGAGAGATCAGATTGTGTTTCCAGAAGAGATGGCCATCTGTTGGGAGGGATCGAGTTGTGTTTTTGGAATGAGGTTGGACTGGATGCTCTTTGGGTGCAACAGGGAAGAAAATGTTTTTAAGAAACAAGACGTGACATGTGGAGGTCATACAAAGTTGAAGCCTACCTAGGAAGTAGTTGTGGTTAAGCCAAAGGTTGTGGTTAAGCGCAGAGTCTGCAGGTACAAGAAGGTCAAGAGAGGGGGGGCCAGCATGTGTCAGCACAGCGACGGTTCGTAAAAGACGGAATTAACATCCTTATTATTATTATTATTATTATTATTATTATTATTATTACTATTGATTGGTCCCCTGCTTCTCTCATTTGCAGCTATGTCTGGTCCTGGCTTTGTTCCTGGCCTGGAACGATTCAAAACACATGGAGCGAGCGACCTTTGTGTTGCGCTCCTGATAACCGATGCTGCCTGTGTGCAGATGTGGCTCCTCTTTGGCACGGCTCAGCTATTCAAATCTTCTGGTTCCCAAGGGTTCTCGGCAAAGGGAAGTGCACCGCGACAGACGCGCATGACATGCTTCGCTGCCTGCCGATCCATACACGTTGCGGCCTTCCTTTGACTCGTTGGCAGCCTTTCCTTATTATTGTTTGGAGACGTTGATCTTTACGGCTGGAAATACCATTTCCAAGGAGGATGGAGAGCGAGCAAGGCCTCTTCCATGCGCGGCATGTGCGGCACCTGCCTCCGGTTTGATGCATGCCCTTTGAGTCTGTAGGAGCCTTGCCTCACTCTTCCTTCCTTCCTTCCTTCCTTCCTTCCTTCCTTCCTTCCTTCCTTCCTTTTCTTTCTTCCTTCCTTCCTTCCTTCCCTCTTCTTTCTTCACCCATCCTTCCTTTCCTTCCTTCCCTCTCCCTCTTTGTTTTCTTCCTTCCTTCTTCCCCCCTTCATCCTTCCATCTTTCCCTTTTTCTTTCTTTCGCCTTCCTTCCTTTTCCCTTCTTCCTTTCTTCTCTTTCCTCCTTTATCCTTCCTTTCTTTAGTTCTTCCTTTCCTTCCTTCCTTCCTTCCTCCATTCCTTCCTTCTCTTTTTCCTTTCTCCCTTCTTCTCCTTTCTTCGCATCCCTTTTCCTTCCTTCTCCCTTTCTTCTTTTTCCTTCCTTCCTACTTTCTTTTTCCTTCCTTTTTTTCTTTCTTCCTTCGCTCTTCCTTTTCCCTCCCTCCCTCCCTCCCTCCCTTCCCTCTCCTTTCCTTCTTCTTCAACCTTCCTTCCTTCCTTCTCTTTCCTTCCTTCTTCCTTCCTTCTTTTCCTTCTTTCTTTCTCCCCCCTTCTCCTTCTTTTCCTTCTTTCTTTTCCTCTTCTTCCTTCCTCTTTCCTTCTCCCTCCCTCCCTTCCCTTCCTTCTCTTTCCTTTTCCTTCCTCCATTCCTTCCTTCCCTCCCTTCCTCCTCCTCCCTCCCTTCCCCTTCCTTCTTCCTTTCTCTTCCCTCCTCCCTCCCTTTTCTTTCTCTTTTTCCTCCTTCCTTCTTCCTTCTCTTCCTTCCTTCCTCCTCCCTTCCTTCTCTCCCTTCCTTCCCTTTTTCCTTTCCTTGTCCTTTCCTTTGCCTTCCTTCCTTCCTTCCTTCCTTCCTTCCTTCCTTCCTTCCTTCCTTCCTTCCTTCCTCCCTTCCTCTCAGGATGGGCCAGGTGGCCTGGCGGGCGCTCTGCCTCTCTCTCTTTGACTACAAGACGGAGAAGTACGTGATTGCCAAGAACAAGAAGGTGGGCATCCTCTACCGGGTGGTCCAGCTCTCCATCATGGCCTACGTCGTCGGGTAAGGCTCCGCCGGGTGCTCAGTCTCTGCGGGGAAGTCAGGGTGGCCACGGCAAGGGATGTGGGCACAAGCGGAACGTGAGCCAAGGCTGTGACGCTGCGGCAGAAGAGGCCAAGGCCATCCTCACTTGCATCCATAGGAAGATAGCTTGACAGTAGGAATATATATGAGTGAACGTGAGCCGAGGGTGTCACGCTGCGGCAGAAAAGGCCAATGTTTCCAGAATGAGGTTGGACTGGATGCCCTTCGGGGTCCCCTTTGAAAATAAATGAGAGTGAGTTATGTGTTACGTGGAGTCTCCTCCTTTTGAAGTTCTTAACGCAGAGGTTAGATGGCCATCAGTCAGGAGGGATCAGATTGTGCTTCCAGAATGGGGTTGGTCTGGATGGCCTTTGGGAGCCCCTTCCTAACTCAATTACAATAGATTATGTATGATGGAGCCTCCTCCTTTGGAGGTTTTCAACACCAAAACTGGATGGTCATCTGTCAGGAAGGGTCGGATGGTGTTTCCAGAATGGGGTTGCTCTGGATACTCTTTGGGTGACCCTTCCAAACTCAATGACGATAGATTATGTGCAGCGCAGTCTCCTCCTTTGGTGGTTTTTAATACAGAGGCTGGATGGCCATCTGTTGGGAGGGATCAGATTGTGTTTCCAGAAGAGATGGCCATCTGGTGGGAGGGATCGAGTTGTGTTTTTGGAATGAGGTTGGACTGGATGCCCTTTGGGTGCCCCTTCCAAACTCAATGACAGTAGATTATGTGCAGCGCAGTCTCCTCCTTTGGAAGTTTTTAATACAGAGGCTGGATGGCCATCTGTTGGGAGGGATCAGATTGTGTTTCCAGAAGAGATGGCCATCTGGTGGGAGGGATCGAGTTGTGTTTTTGGAATGAGGTTGGACTGGAGGCCCTTTGGGTGCCACTTCCAAGCTCAATGACAGTAGATTATGTGCAGCGGTGCCTCCTCCTTTGGAGGTTTTTAATACAGAGGCTGGATGGCCATCTGTTGGGAGGGATCAGATTGTGTTTCCAGAATGGGGTTGGTCTGGAGAACCTATGGGAGCCCCTTCCTAACTCAATAACAATGGATTATGTGTGGCAGAGCTTCCTCCTTTGGAGTTTTTAATACAGAGGCTGGATGGCCATCTGTTGGGAGGGATCGAGTTGTGTTTTTAGAATGAGGTTGGACTGGAGGCCCTTTGGGTGCCACTTCCAAGCTCAATGACAGTAGATTATGTGCAGCGGTGCCTCCTCCTTTGGAGGTTTTCAATATCAAAGCTGGATGGCCATCTGTCAGGAAGGGTCGGATGGTGTTTCCAGATCGGAGTTGGTCTAGGTGGTCTTTGGGTGCCCCTTCCAAACTCAATGAGAGTAGATTATGTGTGGCAGAGCTTCCTCCTTTGGAGGTTTTTAATACAGAGGCTGGATGGCCATCTGTCAGGAAGGGTCGGATTCTGTTTTCGGAACAGGTTTGGTCTAGATACCCTTTGGGTGCCCCTTCCAAACTCAATGACAGTAGATTATGTGCAGCGGAGCCTCCTCCTTTGGAGTTTTTTAAAAAATACAGAGGCTGGATGGCCATCTGTTGGGAGGGATCGAGTTGTGTTTTTGGAATGAGGTTGGACTGGATGCATTTCTGATCCTTTTCATTTCTGTGTGTCTTTTGGTACAATGTGTACGTTAATTGGCAGTGCCAAGCGTTCTGCCGCATTGCAGCCAGCAGGTGACTCTCCCAATTGACCCTGAAATGTTTTTAAAAAGGACCTAGTGCCATTCAAAAGCTATCTTTTCTCTCTGGATGACAGCTGGCCATCTGTCTTGTGAGGTTAAGTGCACGCCTGTTCAATTTGCATTTGCGGTCAGTTTGCTTCTGTGTCACGGGGGGGGGGGGGGGGGGAAGGAAACCACAAACAGTGAGGACAGATGGCTGAGCACGACTGCCGGAAGCTGCTGCTCAGTTTCTGTTGTCATTGTTGTTGTTGTTGTTGTTGTTGTTGTTGTTGTTATGTTGATGGCTGATAGGAATGCATTGGTCCTAAGGGAAAGAGTTTAGTTCAGGAGATACAGACAAGTATACATATTAGATAGATAGATAGATAGATAGATAGATAGATAGATAGGTAGGTAGGTAGGTAGGTAGGTAGACTGATACACACACGCGCGCACACACAATATTTACAATATTTACAATATAGGTTGAATAGATAGATATTGTGTATATGTGTATATATGTATACACACACACACATACACACACAGACATTTTCACTATAGATCAGATGGATAGACATAGATAGACATACAATATTTTCACTATATATAAGATAATGTATATATGTGTATATATACACACAGAGAATATTTTTACTTCCTCGCTCCCTTCCTCTTTTCCCTTCCTCTCTCCTTCCTTCTTTCCATCTCTTTCCCCTCCCTCCTCTTTCCTTTCTCTTCCTTCCTCCCTCTTTCCTCCTCCCTTCCTCCTCCCTCTTTTCCCTCCCTCTCTCTTTCTTTTTCCTTCCTTCCTTCCTTCTTTTTTTCCTCCTTCCATCCATCCATCCATCTCTCTTTTCCCTCCCTCTTTCCTTTCCATCGCTTTCTCATTCCTTCCTCCCTGCTGCCTTCTTTCCTCCCTTCCTCCCTTCCTCCCATCTCTCCCTCTTTCCCTTTCTCTCTCCTTCCTCTTCTTCCTTTCTTTCCTTCCTTCTCCTCCCTCCCTTTCTCCTCCTTTCTCCCTTCCTCCTTCCTCCCTCTTTCCCTTTCTCTTCCTTCCTTCCTTCTTCCTCTTCCTCCCTCCCTCTTCCTTCCTTTCCTTCTTCTTCCTTCTCTCTCTTTTCTTCCTCCCTCCCTCCTTCCTTCCTTCCTCCTTCCTCTCTCTCTCTCTTTTTTCCTTCCTTCCCCTTTTCTACTTTCCTCCTTCCTTCCATCCATCTCTCTTTTCCCTCCCTCTTTCCTTTCCATCCCCCTCTCTTTTCTTCCTCCCTGCTCCTCCTCCTCCTTCCTCCCATCTCTCCCTCTTTCCCTCTCTCTCCTTCCTTCCTTCCTCTTTCCTTCCTTCCTCCCTCCCTCCTTCTTCCCTTTCTCCCTCCCTCCCTCCCTCCCTCCCTCTTTCCCTTCTCTCTCTTCCTTCCTTTTCCTCTCTTTCCCTTCCTCTTCCTTCCTTCTCCTTCTTCCTCCTCTTTCTCCTCCTTCTTCCTTCCTTTTCCCTCCTTCTCTTCTTTCCTTCTTCTTTCTTCTTTCTCCTTCCTTCCATCCATCTCTCTTTTCCCTCCCTCTTTCCTTTCCATCCCTCTCTCATTTCTTCCTCCCTGCTGCCTTCCTTCCTTCCTTCCTCCCATCTCTCCCTCTGTTCCCTTTCTCTCTCCTTCCTTCCTTCCTTCTTTCCTTCCTTCCTTCCTTCCCTCCCTCTCCTCCCTCCCTCCCTCTTTTCCCTTTCTCTCTCCTTCCTTCCTTCTTTCCATCTCTTTCCCCTCCCTCCCTCTTTCCTTTCCTTTTCCTTCCTTCTTCCTTCTCTCCCTCTTTTCCTTTCCTCCCTCCCTCCCTTCCATCCATCCATCCCCTTTCCCCTCTCTCTCTCTTTCTTTTTCCTTCCTTCCTCCTTTCTTACTTTCCTCCTTCCTTCCATCCATCTCTCTTTTCCCTCCCTCTTTCCTTTCCATCCCTCTCTCATTTCTTCCTCCCTGCTGCCTTCCTTCCTTCCTTCCTCCCATCTCTCCCTCTGTCCTTTCTCTCTCCTCTTCTTCTTCTTGTCCTCCTCCTTCCTCCCTCCCTCTCCTCCCTTTCTTCCTCCTTTTCTCCCTTCCCTCCCTCCCTCCTCCTCCCTCTTTCCCTTTCTCTCTCTTCCTTCCTTCTTTCCATCTCTTTCCCCTCCCTCCCTCTTTCCTTCCTTTTCCTTCCTCTTCCTTCTCTCCCTCTTTCCTTTCCTCCCTCCCTCCTCCATCTCCATCCCCTTTCCCCCCTCTCTCTTTCTTTTTCCTTCTTCCTCCTTTCTACTTTCCTCCTTCCTTCCATCCATCTCTCTTTTCCCCCCCTCTTTCCTTTCCATCCCTCTCTCATTTCTTCCTCCCTGCTGCCATCCTTCCTTCCTTCCTCCCATCTCTCCCTCTGTTCCCTTTCTCTCTCCTTCCTTCCTTCCTTCTTCTTCCTTCTTTCCTTCCTTCCTTCCTTCCTTTCCTCTCCCTCTTCCTTCCTTCTTCCCTCCTTCCTTCCTTCTCGTTTTCCTTCCTCTTGTTCCGTTCACCTTCTCCCATCATTCTCCTGCATAGTTGAAAATGGTGCACATATCTGGTACTTCACATCCATCCACTTTCCCCTCTCTTCCTTCCTTCCTCCTTTCTTCCTTTCCTCCTTCCTTCCATCCATCCATCTCTCTTTTCCCTTTCCTTTCCATCGCTCTCTCATTCCTTCCTCCCTGCTGCCTTCCTTCCTTCATTCCTCCCATCTCTCTCTCTTTTCCCTTTCTCTCTCCTTCCTTACTTCCTTTTCTCCTCTCTCTTCTTCCCTCCCTCCCTTTCCTCTTTCCTCTTCTCCCTTTCTCCTCCTTCTATTCATCTTTCCCCCTTCTACCTTCATCTTTCCTTCTATCCCTCCCTCTTTACTATCCCTTCCTTTCTCTTTCCTTTCCTCCTTTTTCCCTCCCTCCTTCTTTCCTTTTTCTTCCTCCTTCCCTTCTTCCTTTCCTCCTTCCTTCCGTCCATCTCTTTCCCCCCTTCTACCTTCCTCTTTCCTTCTATCCCTTCCTCTTTCTCCGTTTCCCCCTGTGAGGAAGCCCAGTAATTATCAGTATCAACTTAGGAGCTGTTTTATAAAGGGACTACTAATTAAAGAAGGATTTACTTATTTGATTGTGAAGCTGATATTTAATGTCCCTGATTTGGCTTTTCTTCTTGTGCAGGCTGTTTGGCTTAGAAGAAAGTGTAGCAGAGGCAAGGCTTGAGGAAAACAGTAACAAAATTATTGGAATGTAACAGGAGTAGAACAGATTCAATGTTACTTCTCTAGAGGCACAGACTTAGTTGGTTACATTGATAAGGTTTCTTGAATAACTTTAGGTACTAAACCAGTGGTTCTCAACCTGGGGGTCGGGACCCCTGGAGGGGTCGCGAGGGGTTTTTAGAGGGGTCGCCAAAGACCATCAGAAAACACAACATTTTCTGTTGGTCATGGGGGTTCTGTGTGGGTTCTGTGTGGGAAGTTTGACCCAATTCTATCACTGGTGCGGTTCATAATTCCCTTGATTATAGGTGAACTATAAATCCCAGCAACTACAACTCCCAAATGTCAAGGACTATTTTTACCAAACTCCATCTGTGTTCACATTTGGGCATATTGAGTATTCATGCCAAGTTTGATCCAGATCCATAATTGTTTGAGGCCACAGTGCTCTCTGGATATAGGTGAACTACAACTCCCAAACTCAAGTTCAATGCCTGCTAAACCAGTGTTTTCCGATGGTCCTGGGAGTTCCATGTGCCAAATTTGGTTCAGTTCCATCGTTGGTGGAGTTCAGAATGCTCTTTGATTGTAGGTGAACTATAAATCCCAGCAATTACAACTCCCAAATGACAAAATTAATCCCCCCAACCCCACCAGTATTTAAATTTGGTCCAGTGATGAAAATACATCCTGCATATCAGATATTTACATAATAACAGTAGCAAAGTTGCAGATATGAAGTAGCAATAACAATAATTTTTTACAACCTCTGTAATTACACTAATTACAGATCAGTTCCTGGATCCTCTCACTGCAGGATCCTCTCCTGTAACTCTTTGGTCACAGACTGCCCACTTTCAAACAGCTGCGCTGTCAAGTGGCAGTTGGCTCCACCCCCGTTGCTATGGCAACTCAGCTAAAGGCAAGTCAAGCCAGCTACCATCTCTAACAAAATATAATTCTACATACTTACCATTATTAACTATTGTCTAAACAACACACAACTATAGGAATAAAAATATACATCATCACACCTCCCAACCCATAGGGATTATTTTTGACTTTTCTACGAACTAGAATGGTCAAAAATAATTTGGGAGATATCAACATCATATAACTATATACAAACCATATATTGATCAGTTATCCAATAATATTGTTTAAGGCATCCTGGAAAGTGAGTCCGCAACAACATTGGTTCTACCTTTTACATGCTGTATATCAAAGGTATAATCTTGCAACAATAAACTCCACCGTAAAAGATTGTTGTTGGTGCCTTTGGTGTTATCCAGCCATTTTAATGGGGCATGATCCGTTTGAAGAGTAAACCTTCTTCCCCATAAATAAGGCCGCAACTTTTGGATGGACCATATTATAGCTAGACATTCCTTTTTGATAGTGGACAAACTACATTCCCTGGGCAATAGCTTTTTACTTAAAAATAGGATAGGATGACTCTCTTCTTCCTGATCTAATTGGCTTAATACCGCCCCCAACCCAGTTTCGGATGCATCACATGTTAAAGTAAAGGGTTTATCACAGTCTGGGGCTCTCAATACGGACTGTGAAGCTATGGCCTGTTTTAACTGATCCATAGACCTTTGACATTCTGCAGTCCAATTTATTTGATTAGGGCAACTCTTTCGTGTAAGATTTGTCAAAGGTGCCGCCAAAGTACTAAAGGATGGGATAAATTTTCGATAATATCCTGCCAACCCAAGAAATGATCTCACTTGTTTCTTTGTCTTAGGTATGGACCACTGATGTATGGCTTCCACCTTGGTAGGTTCTGGCCCAATGATACCACAACCCACAATGTGTCCTAAGTACTTGGTGATGCGGTTACCCATGTGGCACTTAGGGGCCTTGATCGTTAAACCTGCCTCCTGTTTGCAACACTTGGTTAATGTGTTTTAAATGGTCTTCCCAGGTGGTACTAAAGATTCTAATATCGTCCATGTATGCAACGCAAAAGTCCCCATTCCATTAAGTACATTATCCACTAACTGTTGGAATGTGGCTGGGCTGTTTCTTAAACCAAATGGTAAAGTGGTGAACTCATATAATCCTTCATGAGTTCTAAATGCAGTCTTCTCTTGCCAAAATCCTTTTGTTAAGTCTAAGCTACTAATATAATTGGCTTTCCCCATCCTCTCCAACAAGTCATCTAACCGGGGCATTGGATAGTTATCGAGTTGTGAGACCTTGTTTAGGAGCCTATAATCCACACAGAACCGTATGGTGTTGTCCGGTTTTTGGACTAGTACAATAGGCGATACCCATGGGCTACTAGATGGAACAATAACACCCATTTCTAGCATTTCTTTTATCTCCCTTTCAATACATTTGGTTAGCTTCCCCGTGACTCTATATGGAGATGAAGCTATAGGTGGGGAATCACCGGTAAGGATTCAATGGTGAACTCCTTTTACCCTTCCTGGAAGATCTGAGAATAATTGGTTATACTTGTTAAGTAACTCTTTAATCTTGGTTTGTTGTTCCTGGGATAATTCTTCATCAATCTTTACCAGGTCAATATTACAATAAGCTTTTCGATTTCCTTCCCAGAAAGAAAATGTCCCTGTCTCTTCACCAGTTATTTATTTATTTATTTGAAACATTTATATTTATAACCATATATACATTCGCAGTCTTATTTACATAGGGTTTCAACATATTAACATGCACCTGTCTTTCAATAGCAGTCTGTTCATCAAAGATCAAGTAGTTGACACTACTGTGTTTCACCAGTTATAACCATATATACATTTGCAGTCTTATTTACATAGGGTTTCAACATATTAACATGCACCAGTCTTTCAATAGCAGTCTGTTCATCAAAGATCAAGTAGTTGACACTACTGTGTTTCTTGGTCACCTTCCATGGACCAGTCCAGTCTAACTGAAGTTTATTGGACTTTGCCGGGGTGAGATAGAGGACCTCATCACCTATGTTGAAACTTCTGCATTGTGATGACAGGTCATATCTCGACTTCTGCTTCTGCTGGGCCATTGCCATATTGTCTTTGGCAATGTTCCTTGCCGTCTCCAACGTGGACTGAAGATCCTGGAGGTATCTGGTTACTGGTTCCCGCTCCAGATACAACTCCCAGAACACTCTCACTAGGTCAAGTGGACCTCATACATGCATGCCATATAGTAGCTCAAACGGACTGTATCCACTGCTTTCTTGAGGGATCTCTCTGTAGGCAAAGAGAAGTTGCTGTAGTTTTACATCCCAGTCATTTGGATGTTGCTGACTGTAGGCCTTAATCATTCTCACCAAGGTCTTGTTAAAATTTTCTACAAGCCCATTGGTTTGTGCATGATATGCAGTGGATGTTAAATGTTTAATACCGCATAGCTCCAGTAACTTCTCCATCAGCCTCGAGGTGAATTGAGTCCCTAAATCAGATATCAGTTCCTCTGGATACCCCGCCCTTCCCCATATGGACAGTAGAGCATTTGCCACTGTGGTCGTTTCTATATTTGACAATGCCACAGCTTCCGTGTAACGAGTGGCATAGTCCATCACCATTAAGATATATCTGCAGCCTCGCCAACTTGGCTTTGGCAGAGGGCCCACAATGTCAATACCAACTCTAAAGAAAGGCTCGCCGATAATTGGCATGGGAATCAATTGAGCTTTTGTTTTATCTTGGCCGGAACTGATCCTCTGGCAGATGGTACATGCCAGGCCAAAAGAAGTTTTTTGCAATGTGCAGGATAGTGCGCCTAATTCCCATGTGACCTCCTTGTGGGCTGGCATGTGCCACCTGCATGAGGTGCCCACGATTCTTCTGAGGTACCAAAGCTCCAGAAGCAGCTGGAGACTTGTGGTGAAACCGAGCATGCCCCCCCCCAATAAGAGATAGTAACTTATAGTTCTGCAAAGGACAAGGGCACCAGACTGCACAATAGGGTCAATATGCAACTAACAACAGCAAGGACCCCATGAGGCTTTCAGGGAGCAGATTGGTCCCTGGGCTCCAGCCCATGGAAAGAGTTACAGTTTTCCAAGGACCATGGGACCGGCTTCCATCCCAGCGCTGCAGGGCTTTGTGTTTTGGCCCAGTGGAACTCCATAGACTCCTTTTGGTGGCTTTTTGATTTCTGCTACCTTCCTGGACTTCACTCTCTTCAAGGACTCGCTCTCTACCCATGAACTTTCTTCAAGACAACTTATGAATTCATGCTGTGTCATGATATCGTTTGCATTTTATTATTGTTATTATTAATTCCTCTCTGGGGACCTGGATGGGAAGGTACCTGCATATGATTCCCCTGTGTATAATCTCTATATGATTTCTATGTTTCCTTGTGTTCCTGACCCTAGCCTGACCCTTTGCCCCATTCTCCCCCTAAAGAAATATGTAAGGGGATCACCTGGCCTTCAGGAACAAAAGCCATTAGCGATTACAGAAACCCCCCAGCCAAAGACACTCTTGCATGGATAATAGGAAAGGATTCTTATTTCTAACTTCGGAGATGGCCCATTAGAGTAAGAATTGTTTGGCAAAGTTCTTGTCACTCTTCAAGTAAGATAAGGGAAAATCTTCCCCTCTGTTTCTGTTTGCCTTCCATTGATAACATGCACCCCAGGCTGCCCTCATTGTTCTCCTGTCTCACAGCCAGGAAGGATCTGGATATTTTTACACATGTTGATTCACAACACTCAAAACACAATAGGTCAGCCCTGCTTGAGTTTTTTTGTCTCACAGGCCACATGGCTTTTCCTTCTTTTAAAGTCTCATTCACAGATTCCTTTGTGTTCTATCGTCCTGCCTCCCTCTCTCCTGATTTGCTGTTGCCGCCAGGTGGCAGAGTTCTTCCCATTGGATCCTACGGACCACTCGAGCTTCCTGATTGGTCCAGAGGCGCCGGGGGGAGGGCCGCCTCCCAGCTGTTTGCCCATCATCCAATCACGGTGGAGGGCGGCAGGGAGGCCGGGGTGGGAAGTTTGAACTCTGCAACTTTGAATTTACTATAAATATGACTGTATTGATGTATTTCCTTATGCTCTGCTGGCGAATGATTGCAGCTCTGCATCCTTTTCAGCTGAATCACTAATAAACCTCAATGGCTTTTCTTCAACTTGGTGAGACCTTTCATCAGGGAAAAATATTGGGTGCTTCTCTGTCTCGCCAGGGAAAAAGAACTCTTTGATAAGTCTAATTGGTCTCTGCCTCCTGGCAAAGACCCCAAAATTCCAGCTCTAGATCAGTGGTCTAAAACTTCCCTGTATAGAACTTCATTTTTGATTACAAATCTGTTTGGTTTCTCTGGGGTCAACTCCGTCTTTTCAGTTTGGGTTGTACCAAACAAGGTCTGGAGTGTGTCATCAGCCCTTTGTTCTTTAGAAATTTCATTTTCCCCTTTCGTCTCTTGAACTAACTCTGTTGTAATAGAGCTTGTCTCAGGTTTCTCCTCCAGAGTTTGACAGATTGGTAAACACGGGATGTTTTGTTCTCCAGTCTGTTCTACAGTCAAGTCCTATTTCTCTTTAAATGACTCTGGTATCTTCTTAATCCTTCTGGCCAGGTCATTTCCAATCAGGCATGTGTAAGGGATCTCTGAACTTATGGCAAAATCCCATATGCCTGTCCAATTGCCATATCTTATAGGCAAAGAGACCACGTTTGAGGTAATCGCTGGCCCTAAACCTTTCAAACTAATTTGTGAGGTAGGATTTTGATATTGCTCAGGTACCATATCTGGATGGATCACACATACTTCAGAGCCCGTGTCCCCCCATCCTTGCAAGAGGTTTCCATCTATTTTGATGGGTTCCAAATCGTCATTTGGGACGGTGTTTAGTACCACAAACAAACACTGTTTTTCAAACTTTTCCCCTTTTTGAACCACCTCAGTGCAATCTTTTATAGCACTGGGTTCCATCTCTTTTTCAGGGGCTTTTCCTCTTTTAATGAAGAAGGTGGACTTCTCCTTTCTCAGGAGATTACATTGAGACTTAAAATGTCCCAATTTTCCACAATGGAAATAGCCTTTATTTCCCTTAGTACTGTTAGGCTGCATGGTGCCTGTCATCCTCCAGGCAAGCCAAGCCAGCCACCATCTCTAACAAAATATAATTCTACATACTTACCATTTTATTAACTATTGTCTAAACAACACACAACTATAGGAATAAAAATACACATCGTAACACCTCCTTTCTTCCTTCTTTCTCTCTTTTCCATCCTTCCCTCTTTCCTTTTTCTTCCTCCCTCCCTCCCTTCTTCCTTCCTCCATCCCTTCCTCCTTCCTTCTATACCCCCTTCCCTCTTTTCTTTCCTTTCCTCCCTCTTCCCTCCTGCCCTCTTTCCTTCTATCCCTTTTTCTCCTTTTTTTCCTCTTCCTTCCTCCTCTTTCTCCTCCTTCCTCTTTCCTTTTCTCCTTCCTCCCCTCCCTTCTTCCTTCCTCCATCCCTTCCTCCTTCCTTCTATAACTAACTATAACCATCTATGAATAGCATTTTTACCTGTTCTTGGCAGTAAAAATATATTGATAAAAATAATATAATATAATAAAATAAAATTATATGGTGATAATATTGGTAATCTATAATAAAAATGAAATAATATATGATAATAATAAAAATAAAATAATATATGATAGATAAAATAAAATAATATAATAAAATAAAATAATGTGAAAATATTGATAATATATAATAAAAATAAAATAATAATATATAATAATAAAAATAAAATAATATATGATGATATTGATAATAATAATAATAAAATAAAGTTATATGGTGATAATATATATGATAATAAAAATAAAATAATGTGATAATAAAAAATAAAATAATAATATATAATAATAAAAATAAAATATATTGATAAAAATATACCCCCTTCCCTCTTTTCTTTCCTTTCCTCCCTCTTCCCTCCTGCCCTCTTTCCTTCTATCCCTTTTTCTCCTTTTTTTCCTCCTTCCTTCCTTCTCTCTTTTCCATCCTTCCCTCTTTCCTTTTTCTTCCTCCCTCCCTCCCTTCTTCCTTCCTCCATCCCTTCCTCCTTCCTTCTATACCCCCTTCCCTCTTTTCTTTCCTTTCCTCCCTCTTCCCTCCTGCCCTCTTTCCTTCTATCCCTTTTTCTCCTTTTTTTCCTCCTTCCTTCCTTCTCTCTTTTCCATCCCTCCCTCTTTCCTTTTTCTTCCTCCCTCCCTCCCTTCTTCCTTCCTTTATCCCTTCCTCCTTCCTTCTATACCCCCTTCCCTCTTTCTTTTCCTCCCTCTTTCCTTTCCTTCCTCTTTCCTTCTATCCCTTTTCCTCCTTCCTTCCTTCACTTTCCCTTCCTCTTTCCTTATTCTTGCTCTCTCCCTCCCTTCTTCCTTCTTTCATCCCTTCCTCCTTCCTTCAATCTTTCCTTCTTTTCTTTCTTTTCCTCCTTCTTCCCTCCCTCTTTCCTTTCCTTCCTCTTTCTCCTTCCTTTCCTCCTTCCTTCCTTCTCTCTTTTCCCTCCCTCCATTAACCAGCTACCAAACTCACAAGTTGTGTATTTTTCTGTTTGTTTGCTTTGTTCTGTTAGAAATGTAATATAATGGACTGGCTGCTCTGACACGACAAATAAATAAATCTTTCCTTTTTCTTCCTTCCTCCCTTCTATCCCTCCTTCCCTCTTTCCTTTCCTTTCCCTTCCTTTCCTTCCTCTCTCCTTCCATTCCTATTTCCTTCCCTTCTTCCTTTCCTCAGGTGGGTCTTTGTGGCCAGGAAGGGCTACCAGGAGGTGGACGCCTCCATCCAGAGCTCGGTCATCACCAAGGTCAAGGGGGTGGCCTTCACCAACTCCTCCGGGATGGGAGAGCGCCTCTGGGACGTGGCCGACTACGTGGTGCCACCACAGGTAGGCCACGCAGGACCAGAGATGGTGCTTAGCATGCTGTGCAACAGCCGCTTCCCCCAGGCCCAAGGGAGGGCTCCAAGCAACACTTTGGTCCCAAAATAGGCAACTAAGAGCCGCTGGCCAAGCAAAAGACCCGCTTCGGGTGGACATCGGTGCTCCTCCGCTGATATCACTAAGCCACACTATGTTTGTTCCTGGGCGATCCTTGGTCCTACCCTGAAAACATGGGCAAACCAGGAACAGAACATTTTTACAAATTTTGGGACATTGTGTAATAATAATTGTTATAATTTAAATCATATTATTATATTATTATTATATATTATATTATGTTTATATTATTATTATTAGATATTTTATATTAACATCACTAAATGTTATATTATATATTTTTATTATAATTTTACATCATATCATGATTTATTATATATTATAGCATTAGATATTATTGTACTTTATATTCTTATTATATGATTTATTTTATGTATTATATTATAATTTGTTATTTATTACATTTTATATTTTTATTATTATTAGATATTGTATTTTATATTATTGACTATTATTATTTATTATAATATTATACTATATATTACAGTATTATATATTATAATACAATAATAATATATAATCCTGTAATATATAGTATAATATTATAATAAATAATAATAGTCAATAATATAAAATACAATATCTAATAATAATAAAAATATAAAATGTAATAAATAACAAATTATAATATAATACATAAAATAAATCATATAATAAGAATATAAAGTATAATTACAATTTATTATTATTTTATAATTACAATTTATTATATATATTATATTTAGTATTTAATGTAAAACAATAACATAATAATATAGTATATAATAATATAATGATATAAAATGTAACAATTATTTGTATTATTTTTATTTTTATTATAATTATAAATATTATAATTAGTATATAACATAAAACAATAACATAATAATATAGTATATAATAATATAATGATATAAAATGTAACAATTATTTGTATTATATTTATTTTTATTATAATTTGATATTATATATTATTAGATACTATTATTGTATGTTATATTGTTATTACAATATTCTTATTTTATAATAATTCCATAATTTATTATATTTATTATATAATATAAAACAACACAATAATAATTTAATATATAATAATATAATGATATAAATTGTAACAATGATTTGTATTATATTTATTTTTATTTATTATAATTTGATATTATATATTATTAGATATTATTGTATTTTATATTGTTATTATAATGTTATGTTATATTCTAATATATAATAAAATTATAATAACATCATAACATTACATATAATAAAATAAAATAATAACAATAATAATAATATAATTATATAAAATATAAAAATATAACATCAAATAAAAAAAATAGAAGAAAGATTAAAACACCAATAGGTAAATGTAATTATGTTTATTACCGCTACATGCTGCTTTTTTCCCTCTCTTAAATTGGTGAACGGTGGGAAAAAACAAAATAATATAAAAAATAATATAATTTGAAATTAATATTATTATTTTTCTCCCTCTGGTTCCTTCTTATTTAGGGCGAAAGCGTCTTCTTTGTCATGACTAACCTTATCGTCACCCCAAACCAGTGGCAGAGTACCTGCCCAGAGGTATGTTGCATTGCTTCCCACAGTAAACAACAACAACAACAACAACAACAACAACAACAACGTCATAGCCCAAAGAATGTTGGCAAGTCCCTTTGGGCCATATCATCAAAGGGAAGTTATTGAGGGCAAAAAGTGCATAGAGGAGGAAAGAGTGAAATAATAATTATGATAATGATAATGATGATGATGATAATAATAATAATAATAATAATAATAATAATAATAATACTTATTATATTACTAGCCGTCCCCTGCCATGCGTTGCTGTGGCCCACATGGGGGTTGTGTGTGGGAGGTTTGGCCCAATTCTATCGTTGGTGGGGTTCAGAATGCTCTGTGATTGTAGGTGAACTATAAATCCCAGCAACTACAATGTCAAGATTCTATTTTCCCCAAACTCCACCAGTGTTCACATTTGGGCATATTGAGTATTCGTGTAGAGTTTGGTCCAGATCCATCCTTGTTTGAGTCCACAGTGATCTCCGGATGTAGGTGAACTACAACTCCAAAACCAAAGGACACTGCCCACCAAACCCTTCCAGTATTTTCTGGTTGTCATGGGAGAACTGTGTGCCAAGTTTGGTTTAATTCCATCGTTGGTGGGGTTCAGAATGCTCTTTGATTGTAGATGAACTATAAATCCCAGCAACTACAACTCCCAAATGACAAAATCATTTCTTTTGAGTGAAGGACATACATTGGGTTGTTAGGTGTCTTGTGTCCAAATTTGGTGTCAATTCCCCCAGTGGTTTTGGAGTTATGTTAATCCCACAAACGAACATGACATTTTTATTTATATAGATAGATTATAATATTGAAGTTATCATTAAAATGAAATTATTGTGTAGAGGGAATGAAATAATGACGATGACGACGATAATAATAGGGAAGTAATTGAGGACAAGGGGTGCATAGAGGAGGAAAGAAGGAGTGAAATAATAATAATAAAGTATGAATAATTGATATTAATTATTAATTATTGGTACATATTATTGATCATTGACTATTATTGATAGTAATTGACTTTGGATTATTTTAAATTATTGTATCAATGATCAATTATTGACTAATTATTGACTATTGATCTATATAAATAAAAATGTAATGTTCGTTTGTGGGATTAACATAACTCAAAAACCACTGGATGAAATGACACCAAATTCGGACACTACACCCCTAAGTGACCAATTAGTGACCATCACTCATAACCCCCCCCCCACAAAAAAAGTGTTAATATTGTACTGATCCCGAAAAGCTAATAAAAAAGGAAGGAGGGAGAGAAAGAAAAAAGAAAAGAAAGAAAGAAGAAAGAAGAAAGAAAGAAAGGAAGAAGGAAGGAAAGGGAAGGAAGGAAGGAAGGAAGGAAGGAAGGAAGTAGAGAAGGAAGAAAGGAGAAAAAGAGGAAAAGAAAAGGGATGGAAACGGGTAGAGAAAGAAGGAAGGAGAGAAGGAAAGAAAAAAGAAAGGAAATGAAAGGGAGCGAAGGAAGAAGAGAAAGAAAGAAAGAAAGAAAGAAAGAAGGAAGGAAGGAGGAAGCAAAAAGAAGGAAGGAAGGAAAGAGAAAGAGGAAAAGAAAAAGGGGGAAGGAAAGAGGCAGAGAAGAAAGGAAGGAGAGAAGAAAGGAAAAAAGAAATGAAGGAAAGAGGAAGCGAGGAAGGAGAGAAAGAGGGAAAGGAGAGAAAGGAGAGGGAAGGAAAGAGAAGGAAGGATGGAAGCAAAAAGCAAAGAAGGAAGGAAAGAGGTAGAGAAGGAAAGAGAAAGAGGAAAAGAAAAAGGGGGAAGGAAAGAAAGAGGTAGAGAAGGAAAGAAAATGAGAAAGGAAGGAAAGGGGGAACGAAGGAAGGAGGGAGAGAGGGAGAGAGGAAAGAAAGGAGAGAAAGAGGGAGGGAAGGAAAGACAGAAGGAAGGATGGAAGCAAAAAGCAAAGGAAGGAGAGAAAGGGAAGGAAAAGAAAAAGGAAGGAAAGAGTAATATAAGTGACGTTATTGGGAGTTCTTTGATTGTGTCTTCCTGACTGGCGAGTTGGGGGGTGGACTGGATGGGAGAGAAAGAGGGAGGGAAGAAAAGAAGGAAAGAGAAAAGGAAGCATGGAAACAAAGAAAGGAAGGGGAGAGGTAGAGAAGGAAGAAAGGAGAGAAAGGGAAGGAAAAAGGGGGAAGGAAGGAGAGAAGGAAATAAGAAAATGGAAGAAAAGAAGAAAAGAGGGAGTGAAGGAAGGGGGGAAAGAAGGAGAAAAAGAGGGAGGGAAGGTTGGCCACAGCAACGCATGGCAGGTACAGCTAGTTATTAATATTAATATTTGTCATTATTTCCCCTCTCAACAGAGTGCTGGCATTCCAGATGCCCTGTGTTACCACCAGAGCGACTGTCCTCGGGGCGAAGCCGTCGTTGCTGGCAATGGTAAGGGACATTTCTGATTAGTTTCAGTGACTTTTCCCATCTTCGTTGCATCCTGATAGATATTGCCTGTCCATTGGGAATTGTATAGTAAACCCGGCTCTATCCTCCCACTGATGAAACGCAGACTGGGTTTGAAGGCAACAGACGGAGGTTATTCATTGTCGGGCCTGAAAGGATGTCTGATGCAGAGCCTGAACTCTAAAGGAATTGGACATCACCATACAATGCAGTGCAAGGCGTTTTATCCCCTTTGATGCTCATTCAAAAGACCCACGCCTTCCCCTGACTGGCTCTCATTGGCTGGGGACTACCTGTGATGTCAGAAGTGGGTGGAGTCTCCCTTCTGGCGGGAAAAATGGAGCATGATCATTTCTCCATTCGAAGCCGGAGCCGTTCACAAAGTCTGACCAGGCTTAATCATATGGTTTAAGGCT
>NW_026844589.1:6135033-6150033 GCF_025583915.1 Anolis sagrei ordinatus | reverse complement strand
TGCTATAATAGGTAGAGAAGTAGAGGGATAATAATAATAATAACAGGGAGAGAAGAAATGGGTATAATAATAATAATAATAATAATAATAATAATAATAATAATATCCAATAAAGGTGGTCCCAGTGGTGACTGGCATATTGGGTGCAGTGCCTTTGGCCCACGACCCCATATAAGCAGGGTAATAATAATAGTATTAATAATGATATTATAGTAGACATTTGTGGAGATTGGTAGATACTGGAATAATAATCATAATCATCATCATTCATGGGATTGGTAGAGGCTGGAATAATAATAATAATAATAATAATAATAATAATAATAATAATAATAATAGATAATAATCATCATCAATACAGTAGACAACCATGGGATTGGTAGATGCTGAAATAATAATAATAATAATAATAATAATAATAACAACAACAACAACAACAAAATCATCATCCATGGTAGATGTTGGAATAATAATAATAAGATAAATGGGATTGGTAGATGCTGCAATAATAATAATAATAATAATAATAATAATAATAATAATCAATACAGTAGACATCCATGGGCTTGGTAGATGCTGAATTAAAAATAATAATATTAACAACAACCACAACAACAACATCCATTGGATTGGTAGATGTTGGAATAATAATAAGATCAATGGGATTGGTAGATGCTGCTATAATAATAATAGATAATCATCATCATCATCAATACAGTAGACATCCATGGGATTGGTAGATGCTGAATTAATAATAATATTAATAACAACAACAACATCCATTGGATTGATAGGTGTTGGAATAATAATAATAAGATCAATGGGATTGGTAGATACTGCTATAATAATAATAATAATAATAATAATAATAATAATTATTATTATTATTGGCGCAGTGCCTAAAGACCTTGGCCTGCACTTAAAAACAACTCGTGCTGACAAAATTACCATCTGTCAGCTGCAAAAGGTCACCTTGCTCAGATTTGCACACATATTGCTGGCTGTGGACTAATCTTGTTATATAATAATAATAATAATAATAATAATAATAATAATAATAATAATAATGGCAGTGAGACTCCTATAATTAATTTTGGATGCTTTTGTGACCCAGGTTTGCCAAATATTACCGGGATGCGTCTGGCGTCGATTTCCGCACCTTGATCAAAGCCTATGGGATCCGCTTTGATGTCATGGTCAACGGGAAGGTGAGGCTGATGTTTATAATTGACGGAGGCCATGTCAGTCACCACCACACACACACATATAATTTGGATCTTTCTCGAATCTTTCAGGCAGGGAAGTTTAACATCATCCCAACGATCATCAACGTAGGATCAGGCCTCGCCTTGATGGGTGCGGTAAGTGAGATCATGTCATATCATTCACTCAAAGACACACACACCAACACACACACACACACACATACACAATTGTCTTTATTTCTAAACAGTTGGTATTTCTTTTCCTAGGGAGCTTTCTTCTGCGACCTGGTGCTGCTTTACCTCCTCCGGAAGAGCAATTTTTACCGAGGCAAAAAATACGAGGAAGTGAGGTATCTATTATTATTAATATTATTATTAATATTAAACTATACTTATAATTTATTGACATTATTTGAATATATATATGTATATATTTTATTTATATTATTTTTATTATTCTTATAGTTTATTATTACATATATACACACAAACACAACATTTTTATTATATATACATAATTTATTGGTATTATTTGTATATACAATTTTATTCATATATTTTTATTATTCTTTTATTATTAGTTTATTAATTTATTATTACATATATACACACAAACACAACATTTATATATATATAATATATATATATATATATATATATATATATACACACCGTATATTCCGGCATATAAGACGACTGGGCGTATAAGATGACCCCCAACATTTCCAGTTAAAATATAGAGTTAAGACGACTCCCATGCATAAGACTATACCCGCGTATAAGACGACCCCTGACTTTTGAGAAGATTTTCTTGGGTTAAAAAGTAGTCTTATACGCCAGAATATACTGTATATATAATTTATTGTTTTTATTATCCTTATAGTTTATTACATATATGCACACAAACATAACACAGACACATATAATTTATTGATATTATTTGAATATATATATATATATATATATAATTTTATTTATTTTTATTATTCTTAGTTTATTATTAAATATATACACACAAACACATTTTTATTATATATATGGATAATTTATTGAAATTTTTTTATAAATATATAATTTTATTTATATTATTTCTATTATTCTTATAGTTTATTATTACATATATACACACAAACATAACATTTATATATATATTATTTATTTATATTATTGAATATCTATATTTTATTTATTTTTATTATTCTAAGTTTATTATTACATATATACACACACATTTTTATTATATATAATTTATTGATATTATTTTATATATATATATAATTTTATTTATATTAATATTATTATTCTTAGTTTATTATTACATATATACACACAAACATATATATATAATTTATTGATATATGAATATATATAATTTTATTTATTATTCTTCGTTTATTATTACATATATACATAATTTTATTATATATGTATAAATATATAATTTATTGATATTATTTGAATATATACAATAAAATATATTGATATTTTTAGTATTCTTTTTGTCTGATAATTATTACATAGATATACACACATATATTTTATTACGATTGTTATTATTTAATTATATATATAACTAGCTGTGCCCTGCCACGCGTTGCTGTGGCCTATAGTAAAACTTATCAAAGTTGAGGTAGATATCTGGACTATTATGAAAGAGAGGTCCCTACCTATTCCTTCCCCCTTTTCCTCCCCCTTTCTCTCCTTTCTTCCTTCTCTACTCTTTCTTTCTTTCCTTCTTTCACTACTTGGTTTCATCCTTCTCTCTTTCCTTCATTCCCTCCCCCTTTCTTCCTTTGCCTTTCTTCCCTCCCTGTTTGCTTCCTTCTTTCACTTTTTATTTCCTTTTATTTCACCACCATCATAACAATAACAATAATGCAATGCATTGCCTCTGGGACCTGACACCTCTCCCATTCCCCCTAAAAGGGTCTCAGAGGAAGAATCATAGCATCATCATAATCATAGAAATAACAACCTTTACCCGCCACGCGTTGCTATGGCCAACCTTCCCTCTTTCTCTCCTTCTTTCCCTCCTTCCTTCCTTCCCTATCTTATCTCTTTCCTTCCTTCCCCCTTTTTCTTTCTCGTCTGGTCTCTTTTCTTCCTTCTCTCTTTCCTTCTTTCCTTCCCTCCCTCTTTCTCTACATCTTCCCCCTTCCTTCACTCCCTCTTTCCTTCCTTCATTCCCTTTTTTCTTTCCTTCTCTCCTTCTTCCTTCCCCCTTTTTCTTTCTCTTCTGGTCTCTTTTCTTCCTTCTCTCTTTCCTTCTTTCCTTCCCTCCCTCTTTCTCTACATCTTCCCCCTTCCTTCACTCCCTCTTTCCTTCCTTCATTCCCTTTTTTCTTTCCTTCTCTCCTTCATTCCTTCCCCCTTTTTCTTGCTCTTCTGGTCTCTTTTCTTCCTTCTCTCTTTCCTTCTTTCCTTCCCTCCCTCTTTCTCTACATCTTCCCCCTTCCTTCACTCCCTCTTTCCTTCCTTCATTCCCTTTTTTCTTCTCTCCTTCCTTCCTTCCCCCTTTTTCTTTCTCTTCTGGTCTCTTTTCTTCCTTCTCTCTTTCCTTCTTTCCTTCCCTCCCTCTTTCTCTACATCTTCCCCCTTCCTTCACTCCCTCTTTCCTTCCTTCATTCCCTTTTTCTTTCCTTCTCTCCTTCCTTCCTTCCCCCTTTTTCTTTCCCTCCCTCTGTCTCTCATTTCTTCCTTCTCTACCTCTTTCCTTCCTTCCCCCTTTTTCTTTCTCTTCTGCTGTCTCTCTTTTCTTTCCTTCCATCTTTCCTTTTCTTTCCTTTTCTTCTTCCTTCTTTCTCTAACTTTCCTTCCTTCCCCCTTTTTCTTTACCTCCCTTTCTCTTTCTTCCTTCTTTCCTTCCTTCCTTCCTGTCTTTCCTGGATTTTGACAGGGCGGGAAGGGGCGGGGTGGGGTTTGGAGGTGGCGTGAAGTAAAAGGAGGTAAGATTGGGGCAGGGGAATGATGGAGCATGGGGTTGTGTGTGTGTGTGCGGCGGCGGGAGTGATGGAGTGTGGGGTTGCGTGTGTGTGAGTGATGGAGCGTGGGGTTGCGTGTGTGTGTGCGGCGGTGGGGGCGTGGGGTTGCGTGTGTGTGTGTGGGGGGGGGAGTGATGGAGCGTGGGGTTGCGTGTGTGTGCGGCGGCGGGGGGAGTGGGGTTGCGTGTGTGTGTGTGCGGCGGCGGGGGGAGTGATGGAGCGTGGGGTTGCGTGTGTGTGTGCGGCAGCGGGGGGGGTTGCGTGTGTGTGTGTGTGGCGGTGGGGGGAGTGATGGAGCGTGGGGTTGCGTGTGTGTGTGCGGCGGGGGGAGTGATGGAGCGTGGGGTTGTGTGTGTGCATGCGGCAGGGGGTGTGTGTGTGCGGGAAGTGGCGCGGCGGGGCTTGGAGTGGGCATGGCTTCCGCAGAGGGAACGTTGGCCGGAAGACTGTGTGCGCGCGCCAGGGAACTTGCGGCTGGGCACCAATGCGCATGCTCAGTTGTTTTGCCGTTTTGTGAGTGTGTTGTTGTGTTGTTTTTCATTTTGAGTAGATATGTTTGTACCTTGATGGGTTGTGTTATGGGCATGGGAATTTTGGTTAAGTTTCGTTGGGGGGTTTGTGAGTTTTGTTGTTTTTTTTGTGAGTGTGTTGTTGTGTTGTTTTTCATTTTGAGTAGATATGTTTGTACCTTGTGGGTTGTGTTATGGGCATGGGATTTTGGTTAAGTTTCGTTGGGGGATTTTTGAGTTTTGTTGTTTTGCCGTTTTGTGAGTGTGTTGTTGTGTTGTTTTTCATTTTGAGTAGATTGTTTGTACCTTGTGGGTTGTGTTATGGGCATGGCAATTTTGGTACAGTTTCGTTGGGGGTTGTGGAGTTTTGCTGTCCGGTTGAACCAACCTAACAGATTTATATATATAGATTTATTGACATTATTTGATATATATATATATATATATATATATATATATATTTTTCTTTTAGTTTAATTATTATTACATATATATACACACAAAACATCTTATTATTGTTATTATTTTTATTATTATAGATATTTTTATTATTAGTGGTTTTTGTATTTATTTACATCCCGAGATGTAAGAGGAAACATTGCCGAATGGAGTGTTAACTCCTATTCTTCTCTTTCTTTTCTTTTCTTTTCTTTTCTTTTCTTTCCTTTCCTTTTCTTTAGGAAGCCTCTCCCCGAAAGCAACGTCAATGGGAACCAAAGCTCCGACTCGCTCTCTCGCTTGGATCAGCTCAGATCAATGCAAACCATTGAGACTTAAAGGAGGCTTTGCTCTATCTTTTTTTTACAACAAAATGCAAAAAAATTAAAAAATAAATCCATATATGTATATATGAATCAATATATATCGATATTTCGGAAGATCTTGGTCAAGTCAACCAATGGGTTGAGCTGGATTATTTTTGCAACAGAGGCAACCCAGAACCAACGAGAAAAACAGAGGAATAATACCATTCGGGAAAATGTGAATAATAATAATAATAATTTGCCTTGCAATTTTTTCTGCCATTTGTTTGAATGGGAGCGACCTCGGATGAACTCTTGCACTTTGGAAAATATTCATCGCCATATTATTACGATCATCATCTAAGGGAAATGGACTAGATGGCCTCTGGGGTGCCCCCTAACTCTTATGACCTTATGAAGGCATTGGGAATAGCCAGGCATTACTCGGCTGCCTCTTTACCTCCTTGATGCTGCGTTTCCTTTTGGCCATCTGCCAGGAGGGCTTTGAAGCTGCTTTGGATGCATGAAGGCAGAAGAAGGGCTGGACTGGATGCCCTTTGGGACCCTTCTCAACTCTTGGGATTCAATGAAACCTTGCCAAGAAAACCACACACACCCACACACACACACACATATATGTTAAAAATTACCTTCTTGTTTCTCAGGTATCTTCAAAATCCCAATGAGCAAAAAGAATAATAAAATAGCCATTTGCTTCTACAGAAAAGGGCTGTCCCACGCAAACGTCGTCTCAAATGGTAAACTTGGTTTGGAAACATGGAATCGACTCAAAACCCGCCAAATCATAATCATAATAAAAATGTTATTCCAGCATATACCAAACCCCAGGGGTATTATGAGTCTATTGCATTATTATTATTATTATTATTATTTGAAACACAACAAGATGAGTCCACAGCAGACACCCTGCTGGCTGTTGTATTGGATCACATTATTATTATTATTATTATTATTATTATTATTATTATTATTATTATCTAACAATCCCTGAGTGCCTGGTAACCCATTACTATTATATTATTATTATTTGATACATAAGTACAGAGAAAACAAGATCACCCTGCTGTCTTTTGTATTTGATCACATGACGGATACCTCACAAGTGTCTAGGATTGTGTGATGTATCAGCGAATAATGTGTGCAGATCCAAGTCGGGTGGCCTTTTGCAGCTGACAGATGGTAATTTTGTCAGTGCCGATTGTGTTTAAGAGCAGGCCAAGGTCTTGATGCACTGCGCCGTGTGCCAATCACCACTGGGATCACCTTGACTGGCTTGTGCCAGAGTCTTTGCAGTTCGATCTTAAAATCCTCATATCATGTCACCACTGGAACCACCTTTACTGGCTATTGCTATTATTATTATTATTGTTATTATTTTGATACCCATTTCTTCTCTCCCAGTTGTTATTATTGTTGTTGTTGAAGGCTTTCATGGCTGGAATAACTGGGTTTAATGTATGCTTGCCTATGGATGCTTGCCATAGATGCAGGCGAAACGTCAGGAGAGAATGCTTCTAGAACCTGGCCATATAGCCTGAAAAACCTACAACAACCCATTATTATTGTTATTGTTATTATTACCACCACTGGGACCACCTTGATGGGCTTGTGCCAGCGTCTTTGCGGTTCGATCTTTAAATCCTCGTATCGTGTCAGCTTTTCCAGTTGCTTCTCATCAATCTTCTTGTTGTTGTTGATGTTATTATTATTATTTCTATCAATTTCTATGACTGCCAGCTAACTTAGTGTACTGTTAATAAGAATAACAACAACAACAACAACAACTTAGCAGTGCCAAGTGATCATTACGGCTTATGTAATAATAATAATAACAACAACAACAGGATAATGGCTTGTATTATTATGCATATATTGCAAAATGTTCAATGCAAGGCAAAGGATTCCAAGTAATCATCACGGCTTATGTAATAACAACAACAACAACAACAACAGGATAATAGCTTGTATTATCATGCATATATTGCAACATGTTCAATGCAATGCAAAGGATTCCAAGTGATCATTACAGCTTATATAATAATAATAATAATAATAATAATAATAATAATAATAATAATAATAATAGGAAAACGGCTTGTATTATTATGAGATTGGCAAGATATTCTTTAGGGGCCTTTTCCCAATCTTGAATGCTATTGTTATTATTACTATTGTTGAAGGCTTTCATGGCTGGAATCACTGGGTTGTTGTAGGTTTTTCAGGCTCTATGGCCATGTTCTAGAAGCATTCTCTCCTGATGTTTTGCCTGCATCCCATTGTGTTTTGGACTAGATGCCCTTTGAGGGTCTTCTCTGGCTCTAGGATCCTTCAATGGATAGAGCTCTGGACGGTGTATTATTTACATTGTGTTTAGACTGAACGCCCTTTGAGGATCTCCTCCAAGGGACTATTTACATTGTGTTTAATGAAGCTTGGCTGGATGCCCTCTGGGGGACTCTTCTGACTCAAGGATCCTACAGTGGATAGAGGGACTATTACACCAAGAGATTTCCCATTGTATTGGACTGGACGCCCTTTGAGGGTCTTTAGGATGCTATGATAGATCAAGAGAGAGAGCGACTACTCGCACACCAAGAGATTTGCAATTGTGTTTAATGAGCAGGCTGGACTAAATGACCTTTGAGGATCTCCTCCAAGGGTCTATTTACATTGTGTTTAATGAGGTTAGGCTGGATGGCCTTTGGGGGCCTCTTCGGACTCTAGGATCCTACGGTGGGTAGAGGGAGAGGGCTACTACTCGCACACCAAGACATTTCCCATTGTGTTTAATGAGAAGGCTTGGTTGACGGCCCGCGGGACGGGTTCGGCCCGTGTTTCCGACTCCTGTGTCCTAATAGACGTGGACCATGCCGTAGAGGAAGGTCCAGAAGAGGATGTAGGTGAAGAGTCCGCCAATGAGCCCGCCGGTGAAGAGGGGCCGCCGGGACTTGAAGAACTTTCCCCAGCGGCGCCCGGCCTTGAGGACAAGGAGCAGCGAGAGCAGGAGCGAGGCCAGGAAGTAGAAGACGAAGCCGTGCAGGGCGGTCAGGCCCAGGATCCCGGCCGTGGCGCCCGAGAGGGCCGAGACTGACGTCCGGCAGTAGTCCAGGATGGCCGCGTTGCCCCGCACGGCCCCCTCGCTGATGAACTGCGGACCCTCCCGCCTCGACATCGCCACCGCCCCCGACATGGCACCAACGTAGAAGGAGACACAGACACAGACAGAGAGAGGCCTGTTGGGAAGAGAGAATAGACGCTTGCAACCATACACGTTCATTGAACGTAATAGATACCATTACAAGCAAGTTACAAATGAGAGAGGTTCTGCAAGTTGAATTTGTATCTAAGTCGCAACAGGGACATTTACACTCAAAATATGCTGTATTTAATAGAGATTATTACAGGTGACCCCCAAGTTATGAATGAAAGAGGTTCTGTAAGTCGAATTTGTATCTAAGTTGCAATAAGGACATTTCTTAAGTGTCACTCCAGCCCAAAAAGTACTGTGTTGACTCAAATCTAAAGCCCAAAATCAGAGAGGCCTGTTGGGAAGACAGAGAGGAGGCTTCCAACCATTCACATTCGTAGAAAATAATACACATTTTTTTTAGTTTAATTACTATTATACACACATATATGGCCTGCCAGAGAGAGATTCCAACCATTCAGAATAATAGAAAATAATATACATCGCAGTGGGTTAAACAACTGAGCTGCTGACCTTGCTAATTGAAAGGTTGCAGGTTCGAATCCAGGGAGCGGGGTGAGCTCCCACTGTTATCCCCAGCTTCTGACAACCTAGTTTAGAACCTAGCAGTTCTAAAATAATACAAATTATTATTAGTTTAATTACTTTTACATGCACACACATGTGTGTGTCATCTGCCAGAGAGAGATTCCAACAAAAAAAATATACATTGTTATTATTGGTTTAATTAGCATTACACACACATATGGCCTGCCAGAGAGAGATTCCAACCATGCACAATAATAGAAAATAATACATAATGCGTTGTTGTGAGTTTTCCAGGCTGTCTGGCCATGTTCCAGAAGAACTCTCTCCTGACGTTTCACCCACATCTATGGCAGGCATCCTCAGAGGTTGAGGGGTCTGTTGGAAACTAGACAGGTGGGGTTTCTATATCTGTGGAATGATGTCCAGAGTGGGAGAAAGAACTCTTGTCTGTTTTACAATGAATGTTGCCATTTAGCCACCTTGATTACAACTGAATGGCCTTGCAGATTCAAAGCCTGGCTGGTTGCTGCCTGGGAGGGGACCCTTTGTTGGGAGGTGTTAGCTGGCCCTGATTGTTTCTTGCCTCGAATTAACGTTTTCTGAATGTTGTTCTAACCCAGGCAGGAAGTTGATTAGCATCGAATGGCCTAGCAGCTTCAAAGCCTGGCTGATTGCTGCCTGGGGGGGGGAGACTTTGTTGGGAGGTGTTAGCTGGCCCTGATTGTTTCCTGCCTGGAATGTCTGCATTCTGAATGTTGTTCTAACCCAGGAAGGAAGTTGATTAGCACTGAATGGCCTAGCAGCTTCAAGGCCTGGCTGGTTGCTGCCTGGGGGGACATGACCCTTTGTTGGGAGGTGTTAGCTGGCCCTGATTGTTTCCTGCCTGGAATATCCGTTTTCTGAATGTTGTTCTAACCCAGTCAGGAAGTTGATTAGCATTGAATGGCCTAGCAGCTTCAAAGCCTGGCTGGTTGCTGCCTGGGAGGGGATACTTTGTTGGGAGGTGTTAGCTGGCCCTGATTGTTTCCTGCTTGAAATATCCATTTTCTGATTGTTGTTCTAACCCAGGCAGGAAGTGGATTAGCACTGAATGGCCTAGCAGCTTCAAAGCCTGGCAGGTTGCTGCCTGGGGGGACGGACCCTTTGTTGGGAGGTGTTAGCTGGCCCTGATTGTTTCCTGCCTCGAATATCCATTTTCTGAATGTTGTTCTAACCCAGGCAGGAAGTTGATTAGCACTGAATGGCCTAGCAGCTTCAAAGCTTGGCTGGTTGCTGCCTGGGAGAGGACCCTTTGTTGGGAGGTGTTAGCTGGCCCTGATTGTTTCTTGCTTCGAATTAACGTTTTCTGAATTTTGTTCTAACCCAAGCAGGAAGCTGAATAGCACTGACTGGCCTAGCAGCTTCAAAGCCTGGCAGGTTGCTGCCTGGGAGGGGGGAACCCTTTGTTGGGAGGTGTTAGCTGGCCCTGGTTGTTTCCTGCCTCGAATTCCATATTTTCTGAATGTTGTTCTAACTCCTCCGAACAAAGGATTTTCCCCCAGGCAGGAATCAACCAGGCTTTGGAGCTGCAAGGCTATTAAGTACTAATCAGGTTGGTCAAGGGCAACTTTCACGCTTGCCTCAAGCAGACATGAGTTCTTTCTCCCACAGAGATCAAGCGTGAGTTCTTTCTCTCACAGAGATACAAAATCCATTTTTCCTTACCTTTTCCTAGTTCCTTTTCCCGTCAAATCACCCCAAACGAGGATTTTCCTTCAGCCGCCTTTACCGGAAGTCCGCCGTCAGCGCCATCTTGGAAAAAAAAGCGATATCAGTGACGTCAGCGCCTCTCTTCCGACCATAGAGAGAAAAAAACGGCCTTCTTTTGTAGCACTTCCGGCAAAATGGCGCCGGGACGGTCCTCTCTCTCTCTCTCTCTCTCCATACCATAGAGACGACAACTTAGCTCTTCATTGCGCTCACTTTTAACTGCATAATTTAGAAAACTTTACAGGATATGGTGAACAAGGAGAGGTTAAGGATTTTATTATTACTATTATTTCCTTTAAGGGTTTTTTTTCCTTTTGGGCCGACAGCTTTAAATATCTGCAATCAAAAAGGAATTGTGGGAGTTGTAGTTGTGTTTGAGAAACGAACGGAAACCCGAGATGGGGCGCGCCCTGTTTTGAATATTGATAAAGGGGGCGTGGCTTAAGGTGGGAGGTGGAAAGGAGCAATGAGGCGAGAAAGGGGCGTGGCTTTCAATTAGCGAAGCGGCCTATCAGAGGACGAGGATGGGAAGGGGGCGTGGCCAAAGTGGGCGCGAGCCGAGAGGAAGGCGGGGCAAAGGGGGCGTGGCCTCGCCTCAGGCTTTTGTTCAGTCTGAGAAGAGGAAGGAAGAGGGAAGGAGGAAGGGAGGAAGCGGAAGCGGAAGAGGAAGAGGAAAGGGCATGTCGTACATTCCGGGCCAGCCGGTCACCGCCGTGGTGGTCAGTTAGCCTTTTAATATTATTTATGCTCTATTATATCACTATTATTTTACAGTATTATTATTTATTATTATAATATATTATTTTATTATTATTTTATGCAATTATATCACTTTATTATCATTTTTATATTTTATATTATATTAATATTATTTATGCTCTATTATATTATTATTATTGTACAGTATTATTATTTATTATTATTTTATGCAATTATATCACTTTATTATTATTTTTCTATTATATTATATTATGTGTTATTTATATTATTTATATTATTATGTCACTTTATCATCCTCTAAAATAATAATATAAATATACAATAATCATAAAAGGTATAAAATACTAATTTATATTTTCCGTTATTATTTATTATTATTTTATATTATTATGTCACATTATTTGTTTGTAATATTATATATTATTATTATTTTATATTATTATTTTTACTAATTATGCCATATTATTATTATTTGTCCATTATTTTGTATTTATATTATTATTTTATACTATTTTATTATTATTTTATGCAATTATATCTCTTTATTATTATTTTTCTATTATATTATATTATGATATTATGTGTTATTTATATTATTATGTCACGTTATCATCCTACAATATAATAATATAAATATACAATAATCCTAAAAGGTATAAAATATTAATTTATATTTTCCGTTATTATTTATTTATATTTTATACTATTATGTCACATTATTTGTTTTGTATTTATATTATTATTTTATACGATTTTATTATTATTTTATACAATTATATGACTTTATTATTATTTTTATATTATATTATATTATGTGTTATTTATATTATTTATATTATTATGTCACGTAATCATCCTATAAAATAATAATATAAATATACAACAATAATAAAAGGTATAACATATTAATTTATATTTTCCCTTATTATTTATTATTATTTTATACTATTATATCACATTCTTTGTTTGTTATATTATATATATTATATTATAATATATTATTATTTTATACTAATATATTATTATGCCATATTATTATTATTTGCCCATTATTTTATATTTATATTATTATTTTATACTATCATAATATTACATTATTATTTGTATATTATATTTTTAATTTTATATTGGTATTATATCATTAACTCATTATTATTTGTATATTATATTATTTCATTATTTTATATTTATCTTATTATTTTTTATTATTATTTTATAGTGTTGCATCACATTATTCTTCTTCATATATTATATTATATTATTATTTTATACTATTATATTATTATATTTGTCTATTTCATTATTGATTTATATTTACATTATAATTTATGTTGTTATAGTATTATTAATTTATATTATTATATCACATTATTATTTGTATGTTATAATGTTATATGTTTATTATTTCATATTATTAATATATTTTATATTTCTATTATTATTTTGTATTTATATTATTATTATTATTATTATTATTATTATTATTATCTTTATTTGTACCCCGCTAGCATCTCCCGAAGGACTCGATGCGGCTTACAAAGGCCAAGGCCTTAATACACAACATATCAATACACAATCTAAAGCAAATTAAAAACAGTTAAATCAATATTAAACAACAAGCAATAAACAATACATCAACATATAAAACTAGTATATTTTGCTTATATTATACATATATTTAATAATAAATATTTTTATATTTTAACATTCATATATTTTACTATATATTATGATTTTATATTCTATATTTTATAATGTATTATGTTATTATTTTACATTTATATTACTGTGCTATTATATTATAAATATAGTAAATAATGATTTATATGTTATATTTATATTATTATTATATATTATTATTTTATATTATTATATTATACATTATATATACTTATATTATTTTGTATGACACTATTATATCATCACATTATTATTTCTATATTATAATGTTCTGTTTATTATTTCGTACTATTATTATTTTATATTTATATTATAATTTTATATTTATATTATTACTAGTATATTTTGCTTACATATACTTTATAATAAATATTTGTATATTTTACGATATATTATGATTTTGTATTCTGTATTCTATATTTTATAATGTATTATGTTATTATTTTACATTTAATAGCAGTAATATATAGTGTAATAATAGTAATTTTAAAGTATTGTTAATATAACCATGTATTATATGAATAGCGATCCATGCAGTCATGCTGGCCACATGACCTTGGAGGTGTCTACGGACAACGCCGGCTCTTCGTTGTCTGTAGACAATGTATTACATGAGAAGAATGTCCTTTTCTGTCTTTGGTTCGTGCCAACCATTGAAAGGCCTGATGCTTCCTTGTTTGGCTGCCGGCTCTCTCTTTTATCTCCTTGTCCAAGGGTCTGCCCATGAGATCATCGCCAGCATTAGACTTTGCTTTTCGGAAAAGGGCAGCTTGTTTACGTCCTCTAAAACTCATGGCTTTCCAGCTTTATTTGCCCTGAAGGGAAAATAATCTTGCCTAGACAAGAATGTCCAGAGAAAGAAACCAGTTGGTGTATTGTCTGGCCGAAATCACTGGGTTGCTGTGAGTTTTCTGGCCTGTCTGGCCATGTCCCAGCAGCATTCTCTCCTGATGTTTGGCCTGCATCTGTGGCTAATGGCATCCTCAGAGGATCTGATGGATGTATTGTCGAAGGCTTTCATGGCTGGAATCACTAGGTTCTTGTGGGTTTTTTCGGGCTATAGGGCCATGTTCTAGAGGCATTTCTCCTGACGTTTTGCCTGCATCTATGGCAAGCATCCTCAGAGGTAGTGAGGTCTGTTGGAATTAGGACAATGGGTTTATATATCTGTGGAATGGCTGGGGTGGGGCAAGGAGCTCTTCCCTGCTGCAGTTAGGTGTGAATGTTTCAGCTGATCACCTTCATTAGCATTTGAAGGCCTGCCTGAGCCTGGGAAAATCTCTTGCTGGGAGGTGTTAATCTGTGCCTGGTTGTTTCTTCTCTGTTGTTTTGCTGTTGTAATTTTAGAGTTTTTTAATACTGGTAGCCAGATTTTGTTCATTTTCATGGTCTCTTCCTTTCTGTTGAAATTGTCCACATGCTTGTGGATTTCAATGGCTTCTCTGTGTAGTCTGACATGGTGGTTGTTAGTGTGGTCCAGCATTTCTGTGTTCTCAAATAATATGCTGTGTCCAGGCTGGTTCATCAGGTGCTCTGCTATGGCTGACTTCTCTGGTTGAAGTAGTCTGCAGTGCCTTTCATGTTCCTTGATGCGTGTCTGGGCGCTGCGTTTGGTGGTCCCTATGTAGACTTGTCCACAGCTGCAGGGTATACGGT
>NW_026844589.1:6120621-6134952 GCF_025583915.1 Anolis sagrei ordinatus | reverse complement strand
ATATAGCCCGGAAAAACCTACAACAACCCAGTGATTCCGGCCATGAAAGCCTTCGACAATACATTTATACAGAATATTTTCAATATTGAAAAATATTAATGCCTTCGTCAATATTTTAAATAATTTTTTTTAGCATGGAACAAAGTTATGCTGCAGCAAAACATTAGTAAGTAAAGGTGCCACTGTCTCAGCCAACCGGGAGGAAAACTACCAGCATTGTGGATTATTGGAAAGGATATTCAGATCTGTTTGGCCTTTGCAGGAAAATCACTGCATCCACAATTCCATCTAATCCTTATTCTTTTAGTTCCATTTGCAATAAGGCTGAATTGCCTCTAGGTGGCACTGTGGCATACAAATTTAAGATCTAGGCGACAGATCAGTCGTTGAGTGCAACATGTCCCCTTGTGGCTACAGCTAGAATTGCAGTCGTAAATACATTGCTAAGGATTATGTATAATAAGTTTTATTCAAGACCACGGAGGTCGTACCCATCCCATAGTCAAGAGTGAAGGAGGAGCAGTTGCCTTGTCTCCTTCCAGGCTAAAGGAAGGACTGGCGCAACCTCAACATGGCATATAGGTCTTCCAGAAGAACTTGCAAGGTGGAGGGCTTGGAGGATTGGAATTATTTGGATCATCACCTACGTATCCCTCTGTGTCATCCCCATAGTCCTCTGGGGCTCTGGGTACACGGATCTTTGGTCTCTCCTGAGGGTCAGAAGGAAGACAAGGTCACAGAATCATAGCATTGGAAGAGACCCCAGAATATTTATTTATTATTTATTGCTAGCGCTTCTACCCCATCCTTCTCAACCCCCTAGGGGGGACTCAGGGCGGCTTACAAAAGGCACAATTCAATGCCCAACAATTCACAAAATACAATTATTTATTTATTTATTTATTTACTACATTTGTAGACCGCCCTTCTCAGCCCTAGGGCGACTCACGGCGGTGTACAACATATAAAAACCAGGTACAATTTCAACAAAGCAATTACACATCAACAATAAACAACAGCACTATCAATAATACAGTTACACTAAATCATTCGCCACGTCTCATCATTGAATCATCCGAATCTCATTATCCATGTTCCGTTCTAATCGTCATTGCCAATTGTTGCAGCACTTACACAAACGCCTTGTCAAAGAACCACGTCTTTAGTCTCTTGCGAAATGTCATAAGGGAGGGCGCCACTCTGATGTCCACAGGGAGGGTGTTCTACAGCCGGGGGGCCACCACCGAGAAGGCCCTATCCCTAGTCCCCGCCAGGTGTGCCTGAGAGGCGGGCGGGATCGAGAGAAGGGCCTCCCCGGACGATCTCAAAGTCCTCGTGGGCTCATAGGCCGAGATGCGGTCAGACAGGTATTTTGGGCCGGAACCGTTTAGGGCTTTGTAGGCCAACACCAGCACCTTGAATTGGGCCCGGTAGCAAATCGGCAGCCAGTGGAGCTGGTACAGCAAGGGCGTTGTGTGCTCCCTGCGTCCCGCTCCCGTTAGTAACATGGCTGCTGAGCGCTGGACTAGCTGGAGCTTCCAGGCCGTCTTCAAGGGCAGCCCCACGTAGAGAGCGTTGCAGTAGTCCAGGCGGGATGTGACCAGAGCGTGTACTACCGTGGCCAAGTCAGACTTCCCAAGGTACTGGCGCAGCTGGCGCACGAGCCTAAGCTGTGCAAATGCTCCCCTGGTCACCGCTGAAACAATATACAATTTACAATATAACGATAGTTATAACTAATTAAAACAGTCAAATTAAAACAACTATAGCAATAAAATCATCTTGTAGTCAACGTTCGTCAATTCATAAATTCATAATCCATCCAGCATTGTCATTCTCCTTTCCTACTCTGGTCGTCATTGTCTTTTATCCATCTGCCAGCTTACCCAAACGCCTGGTCCCATATCCAGGTTTTTAACTTCCTTCTGAAAGAGAGGAGGGATGTTGATGACCTAATTTCCCTGGGGAGTGAATTCCACAGGTGAGGGCCACCACCGAGAAGGCCCTGTCCCTCGTCCTCGCCAGTCGCACTTGTGATAAAGGCGGGGCCGAGAGCAGGGCCTCCCCTTTTATTTTTATTATTATTATTATTATTATTATTATTATTATTATTATTATTATTATTAATAATAATAATAATAATAATAATAATAATAATAATAAAGGGCTGAATGAATTGAGAAGATAAGAGTCAGGTACTATAGGTAGCATTCAGGAAAATAAGAATTAAAAACTATAGTATATTCTAATGCAATGCCCTGGTGAGGCAGTGAAATCCACTCCAGATTTTAGTCAGAACTTTAGCACTTCTATTAGAAAACGATGAACCTATTTGTTACCGCACTGGAGTCTGAATAAAACCTCAGTATAGACTCTGCTCTGATAAGGGGAGATATGCCCAGTTAAATGCGCAATTCCAGAGGTTAGCCAGAAGAGACAAGGAACTATTTTTAAACAAGCAATGCATGGAAGTGGAAAAAGACAACAGAATAGGAAGGACAAGAGACCTCTTCCAGAAAATTAGAAACATTGGAGGTAAATTTCAGGCAAAAATTGGTATGATAAGAAACAAAGATGGCAGGGACCTAACAGAAGCTGAAGAGATCAAGAGAAGGTGGTGAGACTATACAGAAGATCTGTATAGGAAGGATAACAATATCGAGGATAGCTTTGACGGTGTGGTGAATGAATTAGAACCAGACATCCTGAGGAGTGAGGTTGAATGGGCCTTAAGAAGCATTGCTAACAACAAGGCAGCAGGAGACGACGGGATCCCAGCAAATATGGAAAACACAAGAATGGCCATCAGACCGGAAAAAATCAACTTACATCCCCATACCAAAAAAGGGAAATGCGAAAGACTGCTCCAACTTCCGTACAGTGGNCTCCCACCTGAGGTGGCGGGAGTTAAAAGACCTCTGACAATCCGGAACAGCTCCGCCGGACGGTTCCTTGCACATTATTTGCATATTATTTGTGTATATATGTCATTTTACATATGTCATTTAGCACATTATTTGCATATTATTTGTGTATATATGTCATTTTGCGCATGCGTTGTAATGTATTTTTTATTTTTTGGCTTTTTAAGTCTCTTCTGCTGTGTTTTTCAGTGTTTTATGAGTAATGGTCACTCATTGGCCCGATAGGTGTATTGTGTCCAAATTTGGTGGCAGTTCGTCCAGTGGTTTTTGAGTTATGTTAATCCCACAAACGAACATTTTTGGTGATGTCCAGGATGGGAGGACGCAAGTGTGGATGTTGCAACGAGCAAGCTTAAATAGCATTGAGTAGCCATAAAGTTTGCAAAGTCAATCAGTGAAGGTATCTGCATAGAGGTAGTGAAGTATATGTCTCCATGGCTACTCAATGCTATTCAGGCTTGCTCATTCCAACATTCACACTTCTGAGCTTGAATAGCATTGAGTAGCCATGAAGTTTGCAAAGTCAACCAGTGAGGGTCTCTGCATAGAAGCAACGAAGCAAGTGGAGTGCATATGTCTTCATGGCTACTCAATGCTATTCAGGCTTGCTCATTCCAACATTCACACTTCTGAGCTTGAATAGCATTGAGTGACCATGAAGTTTGCAAAGTCAATCAGTGAGGGTATCTGTATAGAGGTAGTGAAGCAAGTGGAGTGCATATATATCTCTTTGGAATAATGTCCAGGGTGGGAGGAAGAACTCTTGTCTGTGTGACACAAGTGTGGATGTTACAACGAACGAGCTTGAGTAACTTTGAGTAGCCATGAAGTTTGCAAAATCAATTAGTGAGGGTCTCTGCACTGGGGTAGTGAAGCAAGTGACGTGTATATATTCCTGTGGAATAATGTCCAGAGTGGGAGAAAAACCCTTGTCTATTTAAGCAGATGTGAATGTTGCAATGAGCAAGCTTGAATAGCATTTGAGTAGCCATGAAGCTGCAAAGTCAATCAATAGGGGTCTCTGCATAGAGGCAGTGAAGCAAATGGAGTCAAAATATTCCTGTGGAATAATGTCCAGAGTGGGAGAAAGAACCTTTGTCTCTTTTAAGCATGTGTGGATGTCGCAATTATCAAATTTGAATAGCATCGAGTAGCCATGAAGTTTGTAAAGTCAATCAGTGAGAGTCCTTTCATGGAGTACTTCCTCATTCTTTCACCTGCTGCTGGAGATTTTTATGGCGTCGTGAATTAGTTAAATTAGCCTCCCCGCATAAGCAGTACCTAAATTTCCTACTTGACAGATGCAACTGTCTTTCGGGCTGCAAAGGTCAACAGCAAGCTAGACAAATGGTTGGGAGCTTACTGCTTCAAACTCAGTGGTTATTTAATGCAGCTAACTCCTAGCCAGCTGCTTCGGAAAAAAAAGAACGATGCCATCCGACTGACCCTTCCGCCTCTTCTCTCTCCTTTCTCCTTCCTGTTTTCCAGCAAAGGGTCGAGATCCACAAGCTCCGCCAAGGGGAAAACCTCATCCTGGGCTTCAGCATCGGGGGCGGCATCGACCAGGACCCCTCCCAGAACCCCTTTTCCGAGGACAAGACTGACAAGGTCAGTGCTTGGTATTCTGGGTCATATGGTTGTACTGAAGGGCCCTCAAAGACACCAATAATAATAATAATAATAATAATAATAATAATAATAATAATAATATAATTCCATCTCCTTGTCTGGCAGAAGAAGTTTGGACTGGATGGCCCCTTGAGGTCTCTTCCAACTCCAGGAGTCTAATAATAATAACAACAACAACTTTGGGGTAGTTTGAACCCCTAAATCGCCCCTTTGCCTACAGGCTTGACGGCCTGCACCCCTGTTTTGGTGGCTTTGTATTTCTATGCTTTGGCAAGCCTGACCAATGCTCCCGTCCTCTCTTTCAGGGCATTTATGTGACCCGAGTGACAGAGGGCGGCCCGGCGGAAGTGGCGGGGCTTCAGGTGGGAGACAAGATCATGCAGGTGAGCCTCGCCCTTTGGGTTTGTTTTCAGTCAGCCTGTTTCCTGGCCAGTGTGCATATATAGATCAGACCTGGGCCATATATGATATGATATAATATGATATAATATGTTATAATATGATATAATATGATATAATATGATATAATATATAATATGATATAATATGATAATATATGATAATATATGATAATATATATATGTATATAATATATTGTATATACATATAATATTTATAATGTAATGTAATATAATACTAATAATATGATATTATAATTATATATTTTATATTACATGTAATAGTAATGTAATGTAATATATATATAATATTGTATATACAGATAATATTTGTAATAATGTAATACAATGTAATACTAATAATGCGATATTATAATTATATATTGATATTACATGTAATAATAATATAATATAATGTAATATATATAATATTGTATATGCATAAAATATTTGTAATATAATGTAATACAATATAATACTAATAATAATATGATATTATAATTATATATTTTATATTACATGTAATTATAATATAATGTAATATACATATATAATATTGTATATACATATAATATTTATAATATAATGTAATACAATATACTACTAATAATATGATATTATAATTATATATTTTATATTACACATAATATTGCTTTTAATATTACAATATAATGGTATAATACAGTATAGTAATATCTAACACTGATATTGTGCTATCTAATATATCTATATAGATAGATAGATATATTTATAATATATCTTATATTTTATTACATGTAATAATATAATATAATATATATATATAATATTGTATATACCGTATATTCCGGCATATAAGACGACTGGGCGTATAAGACGACCCCCAACTTTTCCAATTAAAATATATTGTTAAGACAATTCCCATGCATAAGACTGCACCCGCGTATAAGACGACCCCTGACTTTTGAGAAGATTTTCTTGGGTTAAAAAGTAGTCTTATACACCAGAATATACTGTATATATAATATTTATAATATAATGTAATACACTATACTAATAATAATATGATATTATAGTTATATATTTTATATTACATGTAATATTACTAATAATATTACAATATAATAGTATAATACAGTATAGTAATATCTAACACTGATATTGTGCTAATATATCTATATATAGATATATTTATAATATATCTAATATATTTTATATTATATGTAATAATATAATATGTAATATATATAATATTGTATATACATATATTTATAATGTAATGTAATACACTATACTAATAATAATATGATATTATAATTATATATTTTATATTACATGTAATATTGCTAATAGTATTACAATTTAATGGTATAATACAATATAGTAATATCTAACACTGATATTGTGGTATGGTAATAATATAATAATACTAATATAGTACAATATTATAATTATATATTTTATATTACATGTAATATTACTAATAATATTACAATATAATGGTATAATACAATATAGTAATATCTAACACTGATATTGTGCTATGCTAATAATATAATACTACTAATATAATGCAATATTATAATTATATATTTTATATTACATTACTAATAATAATACAACATTATAATTATATATTTTATATTACATGTAATATTGCTAATAATATTACAATATAATGGTATAGTACAATATAGTAATATATGACACTGATATTGTGCTATGCTAATAATATCTCATAATAATACAATATTATAATTATATATTTTATATTACATGTAATATTGCTTTTAATATTACAATATAATGGTATAGTACTATATAGTAATACATGACACTGATATTGTGCTATGCTAATAATATAATGCGAATAATAATACAATATTATAACTATATATTTTATATTACATATAACCCTTTCTTTAACACATATAATTCAATTTAAATATATAACCCTGTCCAGGTGAACGGGTGGGACATGACCATGGTGACGCACGACCAAGCGCGGAAGCGGCTGACCAAGCGCAACGAGGAAGTGGTCCGGCTCCTGGTGACCAGGCACTCCCTCCAGAAGGCCGTCCAGCAATCCATGATGGGCCCCGCTTGCCACTGAGTCGCATTGGAGGAGGAGGAGAAGGAGACCAGTGCCATCTTGGTAGAGGCGGGGCCCCGTGCCTCTCCCAAGATGGCACCCGCCGCCAGAGAACCGGCCCGTTGGAATTCGCAGTTTTTGCAAACTTCCTCTTTTGGACGATGGGAACTTTCCGTGGCTTAACATAAATCAGTTATAGTCCAACTTTGGCCCTCTGGGTGTTTTGAACTTCAACTCAACTGTGGGAGTTGAAGTCCAAAACACCCAGAGGGCCAAAGTTGGACCATGCCTACTTTAGATCCATGTCCTGCCTTATCACTTCCTCCGAGTTTACTACAAGGGTTGAATGAAAAGTAATGCCTCCACCTTCGTAACTCCTCAACAGATGGCAGTACTGGTATACGGCAGGTACTGGCTTATTCAGTAGACTCTCCTTTACAGTTCCATTTTGATACGAAGCCTTAGCATTGAATGGTTGTGTTGTTAAAGTGAAAAGTAATGCCTCCACCTTCGTAACCCCTCAACAGATGGCAGTACCGGTATGAGGCATGTATTGGCTTGTTCAGTAGATTCTCCTCTACAGTTTTGTTTTGGCGAGAAGCCTTAGCATTGAACGGTTGTGGTGTTAAAGTAAAAAGTAATGCCTCTGCCTTCGTAACTTTTCAACAGATGGCAATACTGGTATGTGGCAAGTGCTGGCTTGTTCAGTAGACTCTCCTCTACAGTTTCATTTTGGTGGGAAGCCTTAGCATTGAATGGTTTTGTTGGTAAAATGCAAAGTATGGAACCCTGTGCAGACAGTCGGTCAGTGCGACTTAAGCAACAGCAGAAGGTGTCACCCCAAAGGTGTCACCCCAAAGGAGATTCGTTGGGGAATGCAAACTGTTGATGGTGATTGTGTTGATATGAGTACTGTGTGTCGTTGAGTGAGTAAGTTCAAAGATGTTGAGGTGACACCTTCTGCTGTCAAGAATTCAAGGACTGCACGTTGCTTAAGTCACATCAACAACACAACCATTCAATGCAAAATGGAACTATAGAGGAGAGTCTACTGAATAAGCCAGTACCTGCTGCATACCAGTACCGCCATCTGTTGAGGAGTTACGAAGGTGGAGGCATTACTTTTCACTTTAACAACACAACCATTCAATGTTAAGGCTTCCTAGCGAAATGGAACTATAGAGGAGAGTCTACTGAACAAGCCAGTACCTGCTGCATACCATTACTGCCATTTGTTTAGCAGTTACGAAGGTGGAGGCATTACTTTTCACTTTAACAACAAAACCATTCAATGCTAAGGCTTCCTGCCAAAATGGAACTGTAGAGGAGAGTCTACTGAACAAGCCAGTACCTGTCGCATACCAGTACTGCCATCTGTTGAGGAGTTACAAAGGTGGAGGCATTACTTTTCACTTTAACAACACAACCATTCAATGCTAAGGCTTCCTATCAAAATGGAAATAGAGGAGAGTCTACTGAACAAGCCAGTACCTGCTTTTCATTCAACCCTCGTATATTTTATCTAGGAAGCTCAAACTAGGAAATCCTACCATCAAAGATTCTGAAAAGCCACCCGAGTGCCATTTCGTATGTCGATCAATCCACAAACAGGGCATTTGTAGCTTCCCATATGGAGAGGAGGCTTTTTGGCGCCTGCTGTGAGTTCCTTTCAACCCTGTATTTTGGAATATACTGTAAATATGCCCCCTCTTTCTCCCCCTTCCTATACATCGAGATCACTAACTTATTTCAGTATATTACTGCTCTCTCTCTCTCTTGACTTGGGCGGCATTGATTCTCTGTCCGACGGGGTGTAAACAGAGCGGCCGCGACCACTAGATGCCTCTTGATCACTGTGTCCTTTTTGTACTTCCGATTCCAAGGTTTTGATAAAAATGTATGATTATTCTTTTTTGGGTAGGGAAGGGGGATTTTGTGGTTTTTTGCGCACAAAACACTGAACTCGTGATTCACCGCACTCGCCTTGTTTCGAAGAGATGTTGATCATTTGCTATGACAATAATAAACCAGCCAATCAAGGCTTTCTGACGGACAGGCGGGCGCCTGCGTTTCTTGTGGTACTCGCTGCGAGGGGGAGAATCATGTCCAGAGAATTTTGTGACATTGTGATACACAATAGGCGTATAGGCCTCGTGGGACATCCAGTCCAACCCCTTTCTGCTAAGAAGCAGGAAAATTGCATTCAAAGCACCCCCGACAGATGGCCACCCAGCCTCTATTTCAAAGCCTTCACCACACTCCAGGGCAGAGAGTTCCACTGCTGAACAGCTCTGATTTAGTTATGTGAGCTAATTTAATTGGGTGCAAAGAGAGGGAGAGAAAGGGAGGGAGAAGAGGAAAGAAATAAGAAAGGGGAGAACAGGGGCACGAGAAAAAGAAAGGGAAGGAGCGAAAGAAAGAAGGAAAAAGAGCAAGGGAGGGAGGGAGAAAGAAGGAGAGAGTCACAAGAAAAAGAAAGGGAAAGAAGGAGGAAGAAAGACACGTGAGAGAAGAAAAAGGGAACGGGAGAGAGAGAAAAGGAGAAAGGGTCACAAGAAAAAGGAAGAAAGGGAAAGAAGGAGGAAGAAAGACAAGAGAAGAAAAAGGGAATGGGAGGTAGAAAAGGAGAGAGGGTCACAAGAAAGAAAAAGGAGAGGATGAAGAAAGGAAGGGAGAAGGACACAAAAAAGAAGGAGAGGAAGGAAGGAAGCAAGAGAGAAGGAGAGGGTTACAACAGAAAGGAAAGATAGAGAGAAGGAGAGGAGGAAGAAAGGAAAGAGAAAGGGGCACAAGAAAGAAAAAAGGAAGGAGAGCAAAGGAGAAGGGAGGGAGAAAGAAGGAGAGAGACAAGAAAAAGGAAGAAAGGAAAGAAAAAGAAAGAAGGGGCAAGAAAGACACAACAAGAAAAAGGGAAGGAGAAGAAGAAAGATAAGAGAGGGGAGGAAGAAAAAAGAGGGAACGAGAGAAAGAAAGGAGAAGGGAGGGAGAGAAAGGAGAGGGTCACAAAAAGGAAGAAAGGGAAAGGAGAGGAGGAAGAAAGGGAAGAGAGAAAGGGACACGAAGAAGGAAGGAAGCAAGAGAGAAGGCAAGAGTTACAACAGAAAGAAAAGAAAGATAAAGGGAAAGAAGGAGGAGAGGAGGAAGAAAGGAAAGGGAGAAAAGGGGCACAAGAAAGGGAAGGAGAGAAAGAAAGAAGGAGAGCAAAGGAGAAGGGAGGGAGAAAGGAGGAGAGAGTCACAAGAAAGGGAAAGGGGAGGAAGGAGGAAGAAAGACGAGAGAGAGAGAAAAAAAGGGGAGGGAGAGAGAAAAAGAAAGGGGAGAAAAGTAGAAGGGAGGGAGAGAAAGGAAAGGGTCACAAAAAGGAAGAAAGGAAAGGGAAAGAAGGAGAGGAGGAAGAAAGGATGGAGAAAAGGGGCACAAGAAGGAGAAAAAATGAAGAGAAAAAGAAAGGGAAGGAGAGAGCAAAGGAGGGAGGAAGAAAGAAGGAAAGAGGGTCTCAAGAAAAAGGAAGAAAGAAGGAAAGGTAAAAGCAAAGGAGGAAGAAAGGGACACGAGAGAGAGCAGAAAAAGGGAAGGAGAGGAAGAAAAGCTATGGAATACTGGGAGTTGTGGTTTTGCAAGGGCTTTTCTGCTTAATCACTCCAGTGACTCACCTCACAGCAAGGGGACAACAAAGGCGTGTTTTAGTATCACTTCCGATTGCCATATTCTGTGCTGTGGTTTGCTGGGATTTATAGTTTGCCTTCAATCAAAGAGCATTGATAGGAGGCAATGCTATGTACCCCCCCCCCCCCCAATACACATACACACACTTGAACTTCCACGACTCAATGCTGTGGAAATCTGGGTGCTGCAGTTTGGCAAAGGAGGGGAAAGGCATTGCAAACTAGATCTCCCAGGCTCCCATCACATTGAGCTGCTGCAGAGGTTGTATATGATGGTGAGAGTTGTAGGTGGAAGGCCTTGGAAAATTATAACTCCTAAGATGATGATGATGATGATTATTGTTATTATTATTACAGTACTATTATTATTTATAATTGCCATGTCTCAATCAGATCTCAATGACAGGTCAGGTGAAGCCCTTTGGCGCCCTCCTGTGGACACAGGAATATTGCCCTTGCCTTGAGATTCTGATCTGCAGCCCTTTGCCGCCATCCAGTGGCCAAAGAGGGGAGTGCAGTCTAGAGCCACACCTAGTGCCATGGCTCAGTGCTAGACTCCTGGGAGTTGTAGTTTTGTAAGGGCTTCTCTGCTGAATCATGGCAGTGACTCACCCCATTGCAAAGGTGCAACAAAGGCACCTTTTAGCACCGCTTGCAATCGCCGTGACTCCCTCCTCTGGGCTGCTGGGATTTGTAGTTTGCCGTGGTCCCATTGTTCTCTGATAGGGGGCAGTGCTGTGTGACCCCTAGTCGAACTTCTACAGCATATTGCTATGGAATCCTTGGAGGTGTAGTTTGGCAGGGGAGGCAAAAGTCCTTGGAGAACTACGCCTTCCAGGCTCCCATAGTATTGAGCTGTTGCAGAGTTGTGGAGGTTGTATGGGATGGTGGGAGTTGTAGTTTGGCGAGGTATCAGCACTCTTTTTCAGAGGAGGCAAAGAGCCTTGCAAAACTCTAACTCTCAAGATGATGATGATGATGATGGTTGTTATTATTGGAACACTGCACCTCTGTATTCTATTTCCCACCAAGAGAAACACCATAAAGAAGGGAAGGGGGAAAAAAGGAATGAAAAAGGGAAGATAGAATAAAAGAAAAACTTTCCCTGAACCCAAACTAGGCCTGCCTGCATTCCAGGCTCCTGGGAATGGTAGTTTGGCATGGCCTCAGCACGATCTGGCTTAGACCCTAGTTAAACTAGGCCTCCCAGAAGTAAACAACCAAACCATCTTTCCCCAAGTGGTGGGCCAAAATGAAGGGATTTCTTAAATTAGGTCATTTTCAGGGTTGTAGTTTGGCAAGGCCCCAGCACTCTTGGGCAGAAGAGGAGGAATAATAATAATATTAATTCCCAGGATGTTATAATACTACTACTACTACTACTACTAATAATAATAATAATAAACAATAATAATGTTAATATTAATTCCCAGGATGTAATAATAATAATAATAATAATGTAAACAATAATTATATGGGTAATATTAATTGCTAAGGATGGCTGGTAAATAAGTAAATATTATACTAATATAATAAAAAAATAATAAAAAAAATAATAAAAATAATAATAATAAAAAAAAAAAGAAGAAGAAGAAGAAGAAGAAGAAGAAGAAGACAAAGAAGAAGACAAAGAATAAGACAAAGAAGAAGACGAAGCAGACAATAATAATGTTAATATTAATTCCCAGGATGTAATAACAACAACAACACTTTATTTATATTCTGCCCTTCTCACCCCGAAGGGGACTCAGGGCGGATCACAAGTACACATACACGGCAAACATTCAATGCCATTTGTATAGACCGTACACAGACAGACAGCACAGAAGGAGGTGTTGTTTTGATGCCATGGACGGTTGGGCTCAAGTCCACAGGGGGTGCTGTCGCTCCATCCTCTATGACGAAGACTTCCTCATTCACCTTTTCAGGCCAGGTTTTATTTTATTATTTATTTACTTTACTTTACTTCTATACCGCTGTTCTCAGCCCGGAGGCGACTCACAGCGGTTCACAGGACACAAGACACAGAAAAATTTAATACACCAATATAAAACAGTTAATAACCAATCTAATACACAGTTAGTATACAATTACTATAATAACCATTCACTAGTGTCTCTTCACTAAAAAACATGATCCAGATTCGTCATCCATTGTTCCATTCCTATGTCATTGCCAGTCATTGCACTAATTATTCGAACGCCTGCACAAATAACCAGGTCTTTACTTTTTTGCGGAATACCATTAGAGATGGTGCTAATCTAATGTCTGTGGGAAGGGCGTTCCACAGCCGGGGAGCCACCACCGAGAAGGCCCTATCTCTCGTCCCCGCCAGCCGTGCTTGTGATGCTGGTGGGACCGAGAGCTCCCTTGCTTTTAGTGGTACCTAATTTCTCTAATTACAGCTAAAGCTGTTTTCGAACTGCTTAGGTCAACAGTGAGCAGGGCTGACAGTTGGCTGCTCATGCCGACCTGGGGCTTCGAACTTGCAACCTTTCAGTTTATAGATCTTATAGTTGCTGATGTTTTACCAGCTGTGCTAAACCTCCAGCCATTATTATTATTATTATTATTATTATTATTATTATTATTATTTGAAATAGCCATGGCCCAATGCTAATGGTCATTCCCTTTGCTGCCCTCTTGTGGAGACAGGAATAGTTGCCCTTGCCTTGAGATTCTGATCTGCAATCCCTTGCTGCCCTCAAGTGGCCAGGCAGGAAAGTGCAATGATGGATCAATGATATGGAAGGTGAAGCCCTGATCAAGGCCGGTCCAGATCCAAAGCCCATGGGTTTCCAGACCAAGCTGTGTCCTCCTGTAATGATCTCTAGCTCGTGCAATACACCTCACACAAACCCCATGGCCATGGGTCGTTGGACCAAAAGGGATGCATTATTATTATGAATTATTATTATTATTATATTATTCCTTGGCGAGTTGGTCAAGCCAACTTCAGACAGAGTCGGACGCTTGACCCAGAGGCCAGAAAACCATGCAGCCACACCAAAGTAGGTTCAAATAACATATATTATTTTTTATTAACAGAAGTATAAACATAGAGTCTTTGTATAAGTAAATATTCACGCACACACACACGCTCCCTCCCCAGCCCCCCTTATTTTCGAATAAATAAGCTAACAAGTAAATATTAATTAATATAAACAACTGTAACATTTTTTAAAAGCCAAAAAAGTGCAAAAAAATAAAACTTGGAGTGCTTGTAGATGGAGCTTGAAGACAGAGTGGCAGCGAATACAGAGAAGGCCCCGGCTTCTATAACTTCCATGTCCTTGGCAGGAGGCAGTGATGGCAACCCTGTGGGGGAAATCTGCATCAGAAATTAGCTTCCTCACCTGTGATGTCTGGGGTATGACTGGGGCCTGAAGACACCCTCCGAAGAATATCCAAGCCTGGAAAAGGCTGAGGAAGGAAAACTACGAAAGAGATGATGTGACCAACACTGAGGTTTACTCCTACTAAGGCCTTTCCTCCCACACAGAGAGGCTGCTCTCACACTGAGAGTGCTCTCAGACTGAGGCGTGGCTAAGCAACAGGCATGCTTGCTTCTATCGCCATGCCTCAAATACCTCCCCTCTGAATCCGGATGATATGACCCACAGTGAGGCCTACTCCCACTAAGG
>NW_026844589.1:6053254-6119085 GCF_025583915.1 Anolis sagrei ordinatus | reverse complement strand
ACTGAATTTGGCACATAGACCCACCATGACCCATTTTAGATCCTGGTGTGGTTTGGGGGAGTACAGACCACGGATGATGGGATTTGCAGCACCTTCACTCACTTCCTGAGACCACTGTGACCCTCATCCAATGACCGATAAAGACCATGGGGGCTCTGTGTCTTGGCACACAGAGGCCCCATGACCCATTAACCCCCAAGCAAACCATTTTCACATGAAGCACCTCTTACCTTGGGAAGGAATACGGTGGAGGTGGCCGGCAACGGTGCTGGGTTGCAGTATTTTCTTTTACATAGGCACTTCCGAACAGGGAGCGCCAGCGGAGCAGCAGGCCTAGAAAAAAAGGGGAAGAGAAGGAGGGAGAGTATTGGCCTCGTCTCTCAGCAGAGAAACCCGACCCCCAGGTTGAGAAACACTGGCCTAAGCAGTTTGAAACCACTGTGAGCTGTGAGTAGAGAAATTAGGCAGGGAGGTATTTTACGGCACCATAAAAAAAAGAAATACCAGACTCTTGACACAAGTAAAAGTTCAACCTTCACACATGAGACCTTCTCATATCGAGGCCTACCTCACACTCTGAGGCCTACTTCACACCTCTCCCACTGAGGCGTCCTCTCACACAGAGAAGCTTCTCTCACACTGAGAGCTCTCACAGACCGAGGTGTTACTAAGCAACAAGCTTATACAAGGGTTGAATGAAAAGTACTGCCTCCACCTTCATAACTCCTTAACAGATGGCAGTACTAGTATGTGGCAGGTACTGGCTTGTTCAGAAGACTCTCCTCTACAGTTCCATTTTGCCAGGAAGCCTTAGCATTGGTTGTGTTGTTAAAGTGCGAAGTATGGAACCCTGGTCAATGTGACTTAAGCAATGTGCAGTCGGTTGTTGTAGGTTTTTTGGGCTATCTAGAAGCATTCTCTCCTGACATTTTGCCTACATCTATGGCAAGCATCCTCAGAGGCTGTGAGGTCCTTGAATTCTTGACAGCAGAAGGTGTCACCCTAAAGGAGATTTATCAGAGAATGCAAGCTGTTTCTGGTGAATGTGTTGAGGTGAGTACTGTGCATCGTTGGGCGAGTAAGTTTAAAGATGTTGAGGTGGGAACATCTGACTTGCATGACAAACAAACAATTGGATGTCCTGTGACAGCAACCACCGAGTTTCACAAGCAAAAGGTTGACAGAATGATTCAGGACGATCATCGTAACAGAAAGAAATTTCAAGCATAATTGCCATTTCACAAGAACGTATGGGTCACATGATTGCTTTGCTTGGCTATTGGGAGATCTGTGCACAATGGGTACCCAGGATGCTGACGCCTGAAATGAAAGCGCACGGACTTGAAACTTCAGAGACTGGATCTCACCACTGTACGACATCCTCCATACAGTCCAGATTTAGTACCGTCTGATTTCCATCTGTTCCTGATAATGAAAGAATATCTGCGGGGACATCATGATGCTTCTGATGAAGACGTTGAGAGAACTGGGAGAAGCTGGTTGTGTCAACTTCTTCCATGACAGCTTCAGAAAACTTGTTCATTGTTGGCAGAAATGTATCTGATTGTCTGGTGGTTATGTGGAAAAGCGAATAGTGGATGATTTCTGCGTTTAATAAAATATTCCCATCCGAACCCAAGTAGTGAAGGTGGAGGCATTACTTTTCATTCAACCCTTGTATCGAACCGCGGCTTCTCTGAGTCACTGCATCCATTTAACCCTTTCGGTGCTTCACTCGAGCACAACCTCCAGGACACCGAAGGTGGGAAAAATGCCAACCTAGACCTCTCTCTGTTGTGTGTCCTGTCCGTTTAGCAGCACTGAATGTTGCCCGTGTGTGTGTTCTGCGATCCGCCCTGAGACGGCGTGAGAAGGGCGGAATTGAAGTGCCGTAAAGAAATAAACAGGCGGAGGTATTATGTTGGCGTTTTCCCCAACTTCGGCATCCCGGAGGTTGTGCTCGATTCCGGCCACCGGGGGCGCTGTCGCTCCATCCTCTCTGTCGAAGAGCCCTCGATCGCAGACTTCCTCCTTCCGTTCATCGCCAGCATTTCTCTGGTGCCGTAAAAAGGAAGAGCCGCCAAACAAGACAGCGGAAAATCCTGCTGCCTGGGAGTCTGGTGGAGTCTCCTTCGCTGGATTTTTTTCAGCAGAGGCGGGATGGGCATCTATCGGGAAGGCTCTATCCAATCTTTCTTCACAGAGACATCGACGCCTTCTCACCTTCTCTTTCCCGTCCTCTCGTCTTGCTGAAGCTCCAGTTCCATTTCCTCAGCCTTCCTCTTCTTGGCCGGGACCAGGGCAAGAAGAGTCACCTCCGGAAGAGGAGGAGGCCGCTGGGCCACACTGACCGGAAAGAAATGGGAAGTAGAGCTGAAAGGCAGGGCCTGGGTTTCCTCCGCCCCTCTTCCTCTTCCCTTCCTTCTCTTCCTTTCCTCCCTCCCTTTCCCTCATACACCTCCTCCCCCTTCGTTCATCCTTTCTTTCCTCATTACCTTTCCTCCCCTTCTCTTCCTCTCTTTCTTCTTTTCCCTTCTTTCCTTCCCTCCCTCCCTTCTTCCTTCCCTCTCTTCTTTGCTTCCTTCCTTTTCCTTCCCTTTTCCTTTCTTTCCTTCCTTCCTTCTGTCACAAACCCTCTTTTCTTTCTTTACTTCCCTTGCTTTCTCTCATAACACATCCCCCCTCTTTTCTCTTCCTTTCTTTTCTTTTCCTTTCTCTTCATTTCTTCCACTCTTTTCTTTCCTTCCCTTACTTTCTCTCGTAACACCTTCTCCCTCTTCTCTTCCTTCCCTCTCTCTCAGTCCCTTTTCTACCTCTCCTTTCTCTTTATTCATTCTCTTCTTTCCTTCCCTCTCTTCTTTGCTTCCCTCCTTTTCCTTCCCCTTTTTCTTTCCTTCCTTCCTTCTGTTGCAAGCCTTCTTTTCTTTTCTTCCTCCCTCTTTTCTTTCTTTCCTTCCCTTGCTTTCTCTCGTAACACCTTCCCCCTTTTTTCTCTTCCTTCCCTTTCTCGCTCCCTTTTCTTCCTCTCCTTCCTGTTCATTCTTTCTCTTCCTTCCTTCTCTCTCTTCTTTGCTTCCTTCCTTTTCCTTCCCTGTTTCCTTCCTTCCTTCTGTCACAAACCCTCCTTTTCTTCCTCCCTCCCTCTTTCCTTTCTTTCCTTCCCTTGCTTTCTCATAACACCTTCCCACCTTTTCTCTTCCTTCCCTCTCTCTCTTAGTCCCTTTTCTTCCTCTGGGCCTAACAGCAGGAGCTGGGCCTAACGGCAGGAGCTCACCCCACTCTCTGGTTTTGAAAGGCTGACCTTTCAAATACAGGAGAGCTTTGGGGAAAACTGGGAGTTGTAGTTCACTTACAACCAGAGGCACTGTGAGCACTGCCGAGGACGGATCTGGACCTAACGTGGCTCACAGAACCCCTATGCCCAACTCAACCTACTGGAGGGGCTTAAGGGGACCGATCTACCAAGGCTGCCAAGACTTACGAGGGGATGGAAGGTGTGGGGCTGGTGGCTGTGTAGCTCTGGGACACTCTGCGGCGAATGGTTATGATGGTATTGATGTTCCTCACGCTGACCTGGGTGGCTGAGGTGTCCATTTCCCTCAAGAAGCTTGAGAGGCTGTCCCTGGGGTTCCTGCAAAGGGGCAAGAGAAGAATCCTGGGGTTGGTCTCTCGCCTTTGCCCGCCAGGAAAGAAGCCAGGTCCCAGGAGCCAAGGAGCGGAAGGAGAGGCTGCCCGGCAGAGGAGACTTACGCGCAGGAGTACAACGGGCCGCCATATCGTCCTTGGTAGCCTGGAGGACACTCTGGGCTCAGGTCCAGCTCCAGGATCTTGTTCACATGGACTGTTGTCGAGCCAGGCGTCAACCACTGTGTATATTTGCGTGTTAAGAAGGGGGTTGTCTCTCGCTTTCGCCCATCAAGTAAAAAGCCAGGTCCCAGGAGCCAGGAGTTGCTGGGATGTATAGTTCCCCTGCCAATCAAGAGCATTCTGAACTCAAACAACCATGGAATGGTACTGAATTTGGAGCACATGCCTGATATGCTTACAGTGGATGACTGGAGGGCTTTGAGGGGAACTTACCTTTGTTTCTGAGAGTTGTAGTTCACTCACAACCAGAGAAACCCAACCTCCACCCATGAGGGACCTGGATCAGACCTGGGTGGCTAGGCCGTGTGGGGAGCCTTCCCCTGGCCCCTTCCGAGAATGGCAAGGGCGAGGGCCGAGTGGAGGCTTCCCGGTCTGCTAGGCCGCATTTGGAGCCTTCCCCTCTACCCTCGCCCATTCCGAGCCAAGCAGGGGGTGAGGGCCAAGTGGGGAAGGCTCCCCGGTCTGCTAGGCCGCATTTGGAGCCTTCCCCTCTACCCTCGCCCATTCCGAGCCAAGCAGGGGGTGAGGGCCAAGTGGGGAAGGCTCCCCGGTCTGCTAGGCCGCATTTGGAGCCTTCCCCTCTACCCTCGCCCATTCCGAGCCAAGCAGGGGGTGAGGGCCAAGTGGGGAAGGCTCCCGGTCTGCTAGGCCGCATTTGGAGCCTTCCCCTCTACCCTCGCCCATTCCGAGCCAAGCAGGGGGTGAGGGCCAAGTGGGGAAGGCTCCCCGGTCTGCTAGGCCGCATTTGGAGCCTTCCCCTCTACCCTCGCCCATTCCGAGCCAAGCAGGGGGTGAGGGCCAAGTGGGGAAGGCTCCCCGGTCTGCTAGGCCGCATTTGGAGCCTTCCCCTCTACCCTCGCCCATTCCGAGCCAAGCAGGGGGTGAGGGCCAAGTGGGGAAGGCTCCCCGGTCTGCTAGGCCGCATTTGGAGCCTTCCCCTCTACCCTCGCCCATTCCGAGCCAAGCAGGGGGTGAGGGCCAAGTGGGGAAGGCTCCCCGGTCTGCTAGGCCGCATTTGGAGCCTTCCCCTCTACCCTCGCCCATTCCGAGCCAAGCAGGGGGTGAGGGCCAAGTGGGGAAGGCTCCCCGGTCTGCTAGGCCGCATTTGGAGCCTTCCCCTCTACCCTCGCCCATTCCGAGCCAAGCAGGGGGTGAGGGCCAAGTGGGGAAGGCTCCCCGGTCTGCTAGGCCGCATTTGGAGCCTTCCCCTCTACCCTCGCCCATTCCGAGCCAAGCAGGGGGTGAGGGCCAAGTGGGGAAGGCTCCCCGGTCTGCTAGGCCGCATTTGGAGCCTTCCCCTCTACCCTCGCCCATTCCGAGCCAAGCAGGGGGTGAGGGCCAAGTGGGGAAGGCTCCCCGGTCTGCTAGGCCGCATTTGGAGCCTTCCCCTCTACCCTCGCCCATTCCGAGCCAAGCAGGGGGTGAGGGCCAAGTGGGGAAGGCTCCCCGGTCTGCTAGGCCGCATTTGGAGACTTCCCCTCGATCCTCACCCTTTCTGAGCCAAGCAGGGGGTGAGGGCCGAATGGGGAAGGCTCCCCGGTCGGCTAGGCTGCATTTGGAGCCTTCCCCTCAACACTTGCCCCTTCTGAGCCAAGCAGGGAGTGAGGGCCAAGTGGGGAAGGCTCCCTCGGTCGGCTAGGCCGCATGAGGAGCCTTCCCCTCAACCCTCGCCCTTTTCTAGCCTGGCAAGGACGAGGGCCGAGTGGGGAAGGCTCCCCTGGTCTGCTAGGCCGCATTTGGAGCCTTCCCCTCAACCCTCGCCCTTTCTGAGCCAAGCAGGGGGTGAGGGCCAAGTGGGGAAGGCTCCCCGGTCTGCTAGGCCGCATTTGGAGACTTCCCCTCGATCCTCACCCTTTCTGAGCCAAGCAGGGAGTGAGGGCCAAGTGGGGAAGGCTCCCTCGGTCGGCTAGGCCGCATGAGGAGCCTTCCCCTCGACTCTCAACCCTTTCTAGCCCGGCAAGGGCAGAGTGGGGAAGGCTCCCTGGTCTGCTAGGCCGCATTTGGAGCCTTCCCTCAGACCTGGCCGAGGGGGCTTCACAACCCCCAGGAAATGGCCCGAGGTCCCCCAGGTTGAGAACCGGTGGGCTAAACAGACCCAGCTCTTAGAGGAAATAATAATGACCTCACCACCTCTGAGGATGCTTGCCATAGATGCAGGTGAAACGTCAGGAGAAAATGTCTCTAGAACATGACCCTATAGCCCGAAAAAAACTACAACAACCCAGTGATTCCAGCCATGAAAGCCTTCGACAATACAAAATCTTTTTTTTTTTGAGTGATGGTCATTCCTTGGGTTAGTAGGTGTCTTGCGACCAAATTTGGTGGCAATTTGTCCAGTGGTTTTTGAGTTATGTTAATCCCACAAATGAACATTACATAGACTACATTTATATAAAAGTATATACCATACGTCCCCTACCACACGTTGTTGTGGACCAGCCTGTGTTTTGTGTGTGTATATATATTTGTGTATATTTGTGTATTGTGTATATGTGTATATATGTGTGTTTGCATTTATATATGTGGTTTTGCACGTGCATTGTAATATGTATTTTTATTTTTTGGCTTTTTAAGTCCCTTTCGTTGCGTTTTTCCATGTTTTTATGACTGATGGTCACTTTTTGGTCTGAGAGGTGTATTGTGTCCAAATTTGGTGTCAATTCGTCCAGTGGTTTTTGAGTTATGTCAATCCCACAAACGAACATGATGTTTTTATTTATATAGATAATAATACATTTAAATTTATTACTATTGATAATATATTAATAATGTTGGTGGGCAGGAAAAGAGATTGAAAGATGGGCTCAAAGCCAACCTTAAAAACTCTGGCGTAGACACTGAGAACTGGGAAGCCCTGGCCCTTGAGCGCTCCAGCTGGAGGTCAGCTGTGACCAGCAGTGCTGCAGAATTTGAAGAGGCACGGATGGAGGGCGAAAGGGAGAAACGTGCCAAGCGGAAGGCACGTCAAGCCAACCCTGACCAGGACCACCTTCCACCTGGAAACCAATGTGCGGGAGAACATGTATGTCAAAGATAGGGCTCCACAGTCACCTACGGACCCACTGCCAGTAGAATCATAGAATCAAAGAGTTGGAAGAGACCTCGTGGGCCATCCAGTCCAACCCCCTGCCAAGAAGAAGGAATATTGCATTCAAATCACCCCTGACAGATGGCCATCCAGCCTCTGTTTAAAAGCTTCCAAAGAAGGAGCCTCCACCACACTCCGGGGCAGAGAGTTCCACTGCTGAACGGCTCTCACAGTCAGGATGTCTTCCTGAATCTCCTCTCTTGTAGTTTGAAGCCATTGTTCCATTGCGTCCTAGTCTCCAAGGAAGCAGAAAACAAGCTTGCTGCTCCCTCCTCCCTGTGGCTTCCTCTCACATATTTATCCATGGCTCTCATCATGTCTCCTCTCAGCCTTCTCTTCTTCAGGCTAAACATGCCCAGCTCCTTAAGCCGCTCCTCATAGGGCTTGTTCTCCAGAGCCTTGATCATTACAACAAACCTGGAAGACAATCCTACTCAGACAACTGGATTTCAGGCTGCATAGGTCAACAGCAAGCTAGACTATTAATGGTTGGGAGCTCAATCCAACCTGGGCTTGCTTTGAACTCATGACCTTTTGGTCAGTAGAGATTTAATGCAGCTGGCTACTAACTAGTTGCTCCACATATATAGTTATTATATTATATGTATAGTTATTATAACTAATAGTAATATATTTATTATTAATGATTATAATATATAATCATAATATATTATTATTATATTAATCATCATATCTTAGACTCAAAACCCACATTTATAGTTATTCTATAATATGTGTAGTTATTATAACTAATAGTAATATATTTATTATTTATGATTGTAATATATAATAATATATTATTATATTAATCATCATATCTTAGACTCAAAACCCACATATATAGTTATTGTATAATATGTATTGTTATTATAACTAATAGTAATATATTTATTATTAATGATTATAATATATAATAATATATTATTATATTAATCATCATATCTTAGACTCAAAACCCACATATATAGTTATTGTATAATATGTAGTTATTATAACTAATAGTAATATATTTATTATTAATGATTATAATATATAATAATATATTATTATATTAATCATAATATCTTAGACTCAAAACCCACATATATAGTTATTATATAATATGTATAGTTATTATAACTAATAGTAATATATTTATTATTGATTATAATATATAATAATAATATATTATTATATTAATCATATCTTAGACTCAAAACCCACTTATATAGTTATTATATAATATGTATTGTTATTATAACTAATAGTAATATATTTATATAATAATAATAATAATAATAATATATTATTATTATTATTATTACATTAATCCTCATATCTTAGACTCAAAACCAATTGTGTTTTTTTAAGAAATGTACTGGAAAGTCATTCCAAACATATGAAAATACTCCAAAAACTAAATAAAAAGCCAATCCAGAGCCTGGGACGATGTATTTATTTAAAAATTGAGGGTGGGGGGAAAAAACAAAACACATTTGACACGTAAAAAATAATCCCTCGGGGGAGAAAAAAAAAAAAGAAGACCCCTGCGTTGAATACCTTCATGAAAAGCCTTGTGTGAATGGAGTGGGAGGGGCTCCCAGGAGAAAGCCCCGCCCCCTTTGGGCCCTTCCTTGGGTCACTTTGGGGCCCCAATGCACTCCCATGTTTTTATGATGGAACTTGAGGTAGTTTGGGGCCCCAGGGGGCGGAGCCATGAGAGAAGGGGCGGAGCCAAGAGAGAAGGGGCGGAGCTTCTGCGCACCTCTCTCTTGGGGGCCCCCCATTCATTCCCCATTGGGTTCTGGCGCCCCTTTGGCAGTGTGCGCATGTGAAAGGGCCCCCCAAAGGCCATCTAGTCCAACCCCTTTCTGTCTGCCGTGACGCAGGAACAGCACCACCTGATCCCTCCCGACAGATGGCCACCCAGCCTCTGTTCCCAATCCCCCAAAGAAGGAACTCCACGGCAGACAGTGCCATCAAACATTCGAACTGGATTATTATCCAAGTCTACACTGCCATTTAATCCAGTTCAGAGCAGATAATAATCTCTCTCTTAGGACATCCTTTCGGATATTTAAACAGGGCTCCTCTTGGCCTTGTCTTTGGAGGCTGAACAGACCCAGCTCTTTAAGAAGGAATAATAATAATAATAATAATAATAATACTCATTGTCTCCAGACTTTTGACCCTTTCCGTCTGGACACTTCCCAGTTTAAGAGTCAATTTCCTTTTTAAATGGTGGGGCCCACCATTATTATTATTATTATTATTATTATTACTCCAAGTGAAGAGGAAACATGTTCTCTTTGGAGGCTGAACAGACGCAGCTCTTTAAGAAGGAATAATAATAATAATAATAATAATAATAATAATAATAATACCCATTGTTTCCAGACCTTTGACCCTTTCCCTCTGGACACTTCCCAGTTTAAGAGTCAATTTCCTTTTTAAATGGTGGGGGCCACCATTATTATTATTATTATTATTATTATTATTATTATTCCAAGTGAAAAGGAAACATGTTCTCTTCGGAGGCTAAACAGACCCAGCTTTTGAAGAGGGATTAATAATAATAATAATAATAATAATAATAATAGAAACATTCATTGGATGCAGGGCAATGTCCCTTTTAAATGGTGGGGCCCACCATTGGACATAGGGATATTATTATTATTATTTCAAGTGAAGGGGAAACGTGATCTCTTCGGAGGTTAAACAGAGCCAGCTCTTTAAGAAGGATTAATAATAATAATAATAATAATAATAATAATAATAGAAATATCATTTGGACACAGGGCAACACCCCTTTTAAATGGTGGGGCCCACTATTGGATATAGGGCTATTATTATTATTATTATTATTATTCCAAGTGAAGAGGAAATGTTCTTTTTGGACCCAGTTCTTTGAGAGATTAATAGTAATAGTAATAATAATAATAATAATAATAATAATAATAATAGATATATTCATTGGTCACAGGGCAATGCCCCTTTTAAATGGTGGGGTCCACCATTGGATGCAAAGCAATTATTATTCCAAGTAAAGAAAAATGTTCTCTTTGGAGACTAAACAGACCCAGTTCTTTAAGGGAAGAAGGAGAAGGAGAATAATAATAATAATAATAGAAATATTCATTGGATGCAGGATAATGTCCTTTTAAACATAGGGCTTATTATTATTATTATTATTATTATTACTACTACTACTATTATTGCAAGTGAAGAGGAAACATGTTCTCTTCGGAGGCTAAACAAACCCAATTCTTTAAGACTGATTGATAATAATAATATTAATAACATTAATTGGTCGCAGGTCAATGCCCCTTTTAAATGGTGGGGTCCACCATTGGATGCATGGCTATTATTATTGACACAAAAGCACAGTATGTCACAGCAAACGAGATCTATATGCTGGATTTCGTATCACAAAATCACAAGTCGAACACTTCCCAAGCATCTAGGACTGTGCTATTATTATTATTATTATTATTATTATTATTATTATTATTATCCCAAGTGCAGAAGAAATGTTCTTTTCGGACCCACCTCTTTGAGGGATTAGTAATAATGAATAATTATTAATAGAATAGTAATAGAAATGTTCATTGGACGCAGGTCAATGCCCCTTTTAAATAGTGGAGCCTACCATTGAATGCAGGACTATTATTATTATTATTATTATTATTATTCCAAATGAAGAGGAAATGTTCTCTTCGGACCCAAATCTTTGAGAGAGTAATAATAATAATAATAATAATATTCTTTGGACGGAGGACAATGCCCCTTTTAAATTGTGGGGCCCACCATTGAATGCAGGATTATTATTATTATTATTATTATTATTATTATTATTATTATTATTCCAAATGAAGAGGAAATGTTCTCTTCAGACCCAACTCTTTGACAGATTAATAATAATAATAATAATAATAATAATAATAATAGAAATATTCTTTGGACGGAGGGCAATGCCCCTTTTAAATTGTGGGGCCCACCATTGGATGTAGGACTATTATAATTATTATTATTATTCCAAGTGAAGAGAGAGAAAGGGAGACTAACTTCCTTGCCCTCTCCCTCCTGTGGTCATAGGGTCATTCCAGGTCACAAGGCCGGCCTTAAAGGGGGCAAAGGCAAGGAGGCGTAGTCCTAGACCTGGCTTTGAAGGCTTTGGCCCCCGCTTTTGGGGATCCAGCCCCATTATTATTCCCTTTGAGGCTCACAGTGATGGGGAGGGGGTGTGGGGCATTGCAATGGCAGCCCCCCAGGGTCAATTGCCCAGCGCAAAAGGCAGTGTCGGTCCCCAAAGAATGTCCCAAACTCAAAGGCAAGGTCCCTATTTCCCGTAATCCCTTCTCCCACCCACCCCGCTCCCTTTTAAGACCCTCAGCTGTGTATTGCTGGCTGGGAATACAGTAAATGCTCCAAAGCGGGCAGATTCCCCCGTTCCTGGAATGTCTCCTTGGTCAACGTAGGCCGTGGCGGTGGTTCTTCCAAGCGGAGGAAGGTCCAGAAGGAGTCCCCAAAGGAGGAGGAAGTGGACGAGGAAGAGGACGAGGAAGGGGGGCTCTCCTCTGGCTGCCTCTTTAAGGGGCGAAATCAGCACCTGCAACAACAACAGAAGTAATAGTCATAGAAGCAGAAACCAGCATTTTCCCTGGTTTATTTGCATATATATATACATACAATATATTATATTAATAGCATAGTACAATATTAGTGTTATATATTACTATATTGTATTATACAATTATATTGTAATATTATTAGTAATATTACATGTAATATAAAATATATAATTATAATATATTATTATTAGTAGTATTATGAGTTATAAATATTATAATGTACGTACAATATATTATTAGTAAAGCACAGGAGACAAAACGTCTGTCTGTATTCATTTGCTCTCCACCGTTTTCTCTCCCACCAACCCCAGATCATCTTTCACATTATTGGGTTGTGGTCTGAGAATACCCAAGGTATCAATTCAACTTCTACAGTTTTCATTATCGAATCCCTTGTAGCAAAGATAGAGTCAATCCTTGATGAGGTACCAGACCTATGTGGATAGTGAATATTCTTTTCTATTTGGCTTCTGTTGTCTCCACAATTCATACAATTTCCGTTGTTGTTGTTGTTGTTGTTGTTGTTATTATTATTATTATTATTATTATTATTCTACTTTCCTGCTTGGTGGAAGGATGCTTGGACTAAATGACCCTTGGGATCTCTTCCAACTCTAGGAGTTCAATAAATAATAGTTATTATTATTATTATTATTATTATTATTATTATTATTATTATTCTACCTCCCTGCTTGGTGGAAGGGTGCTTGGACCAAATGGGATTAATAATAATAATAATCATCATCATCATCATCATTAGAGGTGGAAGAGACGCCAAGAACCATCCCATCTAACCAACCTTCTGCCAAGCAGGAAGGTATTATTATTATTATTATTATTATTATTATTATTATTATTATCAACATCATCAATTATTATTATCATCAGACTTCCAGAAGTGCAGGAAACCCCAACCACCCTACTTCCATAATGGAAGATAGAATTACTATTATTATTATCATCATCATCATCATCAATTATTATTATCAGACTTCTAGAAGTGCAAGAGACCCCAACCATCCTACTTCCATAAAGGAAGATAGAATAATAATAGTAATAATAYTAATAATAATAATAATAATWATAATWATTATTATTATTATTAGAGATGGAAGAGACCCCAAGGACCATCCAGTCCAACCAACCTTCTGCCAAGCAGGAAGGTAGAATTATTATTATTATTATTATTATTATTATTATTATTATTATTATTATTATTATTATCATCAGACTTCTAGAAGTGCAAGAGACCCGAACCACCCTTCTTCCATAAAGGAAAATATTATTATTATTATTATTATTAGAGGTGGAAGAGACTCCAAAGACCATCCAGTCCAACCATCCTTCTGCCAAGCAGGAAGGTAGAATCATTATGATTATCATCATCATCATCAATTATTATTATCATCAGACTTCTAGAAGTGCAATACACCCCAACAACCCTTCTTCCATAAAGGAAAATAGAATTATTATTATTATTACTATTATTATTGGGTTGTTGTAGGTTTTTCGGGCTGTATGGCCATGTTTTAGAAGCATTCTCTCCTGATGTTTCACCTCCATCTATGGCAAGCATCCTCAGTGAGGTCCTCACAACCTCTGGAGATGCCTGCTATAGATGCAGACAAAATGTCAGGAAGGAATGCTTCTAGATCATGGCCATACAGCCCAAAAAAACCTACAACAACCCAGTGATTCTGGCCATGAAAGCCTTCGACAATACATTATTATTATTATTGAAATATTATTATTATTGAAAATCAAAATCCTCTTTTCCATAGATGTTCTTCCCTAAAGGAAGGTAGAATTACTATTACTATTATTATCAATAGTGACGATGATGATGATTGCAAGTCGGCCTCCTCTTTCCCACGATTGTTCTCACCGTTCTGCTCCCAGCCTTCGGCCACTCCGGCCAGTTCGTAGTGCTTCTTGCGCAGGCCGCCCAGGCGCTGGCGCTCCTTCTGCAGATGGCTCTCCAGCTCCAGGACGCGCACCTGAAGTGGAAGAAGGAAGGAAGGAAGGAAAGAAAGAAGGAAGGAAGGTGGAGACCCCCTCCCCCATTGCAATTAGCGGTCCCAGGTGGGAGTCCATTTACCTGTGAGTCCATTTCCTGGCGCTTGATCTGCGTGAGCGTCATGGCGGAGAAGTCCATGCTGTCTGCAACAGGAGGGAAGCATTCATAAAACAGGTAGAAAAGGGCACTAGTTCAGAACTCTCTGATGTGAGGTGAGGCTAACTACTCTTTTGGCTCATTAACGAAAGGAAGGAAGGAAGGAAGGAAGGAAGGAAGGAAGGAAGGAAGGAAGGAAGGAAGGAAGGAAGGGAGAAAAGTAAAAACAATAGGGAGGAAAGGAAAGGAAGGAAGGGAAGGAAGAAAGAAAGAGGTAAGAAACAGAGAGGAAAGGGAGAAAGGAAAGACAGGGAGGTAGGAAACAGGGAAGGAGAATAGGAAGAAATAATGATAAGGAGAAAAGGAAGAGGGAATGAAAGAAAGAAAAAAAGAAAGAAAGTAGGAAAAGGCGATGGAGGGAAGGGAAAAGGGATAAATAACAATAGAGAAGGGAGAGGGGAAGGAAGGAAGGAAAAAGGGAGGTAGGGAAAAGAGAGAAATAATAGGGAAGGAAGAAAAGAAAAAGAATAAGAAGAAGGGAGGTTGGAAAAAAGATGGAAGGGAAAAGGGAGAAATAACGATAGGGAGGAAAGGGTGAGGGAAGGAAGAGAAAAAAGACAGAAGGAAGGAGAGGGAAAGAGGGAAGGGAAAAGGAGAAATAACAATAGGGAGGAAAGGCAGAGGGAAGGAAGGAAAGAAGGGAGGGAGGAAGAAGGGCGGGAAGGCAGGAAAAAGAGGGGAGGGAAAAGGGAGAGCAAAGGAAGAGAAGAAAGAAGGGAGGTAGGAAAAGAAGGGAAGAAAGAAAGGGAAAAAGTAGAAAAAATGATAGAGAGAAAAGGGAAAGGAATAGAAGGAAGGAAGGAAAAAGGGAAAGAGGAAAGGGAAAAGAGAAATAAGGATAGCGAGGAAAGGGAGAGGGAAGAAAGAGAGAAAAGGGAAGGAAGGATGGAAGGAAGAAAAGAAAGAAAAGTAGGAAAAAGAGGGAAAGAGAAAAGGGAGAAAGACAGGAAACAAGAAAATAGGGAAAGAAAAAAAGGAGAAATCAAGGTAGGGAGGAAACAGAGAGGGAAGAAAAAGTGAAGGAAGGAGGAAACATTTGAGGGTTGGAAGACAAGAAAGGGAGAAAGAAATGCAGGTAGCAAAGAGAGGGAAGAAGAAAAGGGAGAAAGGCAGGTAGGAAATAGAGATGAGAATAAAGGAGAGAGAAAGCAAGGTAGGAAACAGGGAAAGAAGAGAAGAAGGGGAGGAAGAAAGGGAAGGGATTGATAAGGTGTGTCCTAGTGCTTTGCACCTGAGAGTGTGGCTAGGGAAGTCACGCTCTCTCAGCCCCAGAGGGAGAAGACAAGGGAGATTCCCCTTGGAATGAATCTTGACATTGAAAACTGTGAAAGGATCACCGTGGGGGAGCTTTGAGCCTGAAATGCCGTGAAGGCCCACGACAACAACAAGGACAACAACAAGGACAACAACAACACTGACCGGTCTCCTGGGCCTGGGACTGGGCGGCCTTGGTGGAGGCCACCACTCCAGCCGTGGCCTGATTGACCCCTCGGGAGGCGGCCTGGAGGCGGCGCAGGTTGCCACTCTCCTTGTCGGCCTTCACCTGCAGAAAGAGGAAGCAATTCGTCTATAAAAAGTCCCATGAAGGTTATCGAATGCCTTCTCTGCATCCAAGAACATCGGCACTCCTTGCTGGTCTTTATGCCCCTGTAGATATTCTATAGCATTTAGTACTACCCTCATATTATCCTTAATTTGTCTTCCTAACAAAAAAAAAAATCTAGGCAAAAAATAAATATAGATATAATAATAATCTCATGTTGTTATTTTCTCTTCCAGCTCTTCTTTATTGAAGGTTACTCTTATTATTATATTTATTCATACCCTGCTTTATCTCCCTAAAGGGGACTCAAAACAGCTTGACATAAAAGCATTACTATACAATTATTATTATTATTATTATTATTATTATTATTATTATTATTATTATATATTGTTATTATATTTATTCATACCCTGCTTTATCTCCCCAAAGAGGACTAAAACAACTTGACATAAAAGCATTACTATACAATTATTATTATTATTATTATTATTATTATTATTATTATTATTATTAATATTTATTTATACCCTGCTTATCTCCCCAAAGGGGACTCAAAGAAGATCTACATAAAAATATTACTATGCAATTATTATTATTATTTATATCCTGCTTTATCTCCCCAAAGCAGGTTGACATAAAACCATTACTAAAAAATAATAATAATAATAATAATAATAATAATAATTATATATTGCTGTTATATTTATTTATACCCTACTTTATCTCCCCAAAGGGGACTCAAAGCACCTTGACATAAAAGCATTACAATACAATTTAAATTATATAATTATTATGTTATAATATATTATTATTGTTATTATTATTATTTATATCCTGCTTTGTCTCCCGAAAGAGGACTTCACAAAACAGCATTAGCATACTATTTAAATTATATAATTATTGTTATATAATATAATAATAATATACATTATTATTAATACCCTGCTTTATCTCCCCAAAGAGGAATTGACAAGCATTACCATACAATTTAAATTATATTATTATTATTGTTATATAATAATAAAAATTATTATTATTAATACCCTGCTTTATCTCCCCAAAGGGGACTTGACAAAAAGCATTACCATACAATTTAAATTATATTATTATTAGTTATATAAGTTATTATTATTATTATTATTATTATTATTATTATTATTATTATTTATACCTTGCTTTATCTCCCCAGAGGGGACTTGACAAAAAGCATTACCATACAATTTAAATAATAATATTATTGTTGTTATATAATATAAATTATTAATATTATTATTATCATTATCATCATTATTATTATTGTTTATACCCTGCTTTATCTCCCCAAAGGGGACTTTGTGCAGCTTGACATCAAAGCATTGAGCATACAATTGAAAATGATCTGAGTCTCACCTTGGAAGCGGCCACCAGCTGCGCAGTGCTGGCCGCGATTTCGTGGGAACAGACCATCAGCTCCTCAAACTTCCCTTTGCCCTGCAGAACCAGGTCGGCGGCATCCCTGAAAAGAGGGCGGAGTGTCGAGGTCCTTCCTTGCCAAGCCCCGCCCCTTTTGAGACCGAACCCTCGACCCCCCCCCCAAAGTACTTACACCATGAGGGTGGCCCCCCACCCGACAGCCTTGGCGGCCGAGATCAGGCCCTCCGTCCAGCGCGAGTTCCGGGCGTAAAATTCCTTTGGGGAGGCCGCCCCCTGCAGGGAAGAGCAGCAGAGGGACATGAGTCGGGAGTGTGATGCAGCAGCAGAAAAGGCCAATGCCATTCTCCTCTGCATCCATAGCAGCCTGAGGGTAATCATATAGGCTATAGCTATGATTCTATGGAGGGAAGTCATAGAGACTAGGGCTTGACGACTGTAATAGCATTGGCCCCGATGTGGAAAGGAAAAGGAGGCGAACTCACCCTTCCACTCTCCACGATTTCCCGCTGGAGGTCCTTGGAGGCCAAGACTAGAACCTGGATGGCCTGCATGAGGCCCGTGCAGGAGCCCAGGATCCTAACAAGAGAGTATGAGGAATATGATCAGACTCATAGACCCTCAAGGGCAATCTAGTCCAACCCAAGTAGGAAGACAGAATAACTATGTTATTATTGTTGTTATTAGACTCATAGAGTTTGGAGAGACCCCTAAGGTCATCCAGTCCAACCCACTTTCTGCCAAGCAGGAAGAGAGAACAACAACAACAATAATAAATATTATTATTATTATTATCATCAGACTCATAGAGTTGGAAGATGACCCCCTTCTGCCAGGCAGAAAACAGAATTCCTATCTTATTATCATCATTATAGTCATCATCATCAGGCTCATAGAGTTTGGAGGGACCCCTAAGCCCATCTAGTCTAACCCCCTTCTGTGAAGCAGGAAGAAAGAATGACATTATTATTATGATGAGACTCCTAGAGTTGGAAGAGACCCCCAAGGTCATCCAGTCCAACCCACATTCTGCCATAAAGAAAGACAGAACAATAATAATAATAATAACAATTATTATTATTATTATTATTATTATTATTATTATCATCATCATCAGACCCATCGAGTTGAGAGGGACCTCTAAAAGCCATCCAGTCCAACCCCTTTCTGATTATTATTATTATTATTATTATTATCATGATCCAATTATTATTATTATTATTATTATTATTATTATTATTAATATTATCATGTTCAGATTCATCAAGTTGGGAGGGATCTCTAAAAGCCATCCAGTCCAACCCCTTTTCCTATTATTATTATTATTATTATTATTATTATTATTATTATTATCAAGATCTGATTATTATTATTAATAATAATAATAAAATTATCATGTTCAGATTCATCAAGTTGGGAGGGACCTCTAAAAGCCATCCAGTCCAACCCTCTTCCGATTATTATTATCGAGCCCTTTGGGGAGAAGCTCCTAAAATGATGCACTGTCGTTTATGTGTAATTTGCACTTGATGTTTTTGCTTTATTAATATATGTATTTTGTTTCGGCATCGAATTGTTCCGACTGTGTATACCGCCTTGAGTTGCCTTCGGGCTGAAATGGGCGGGATAGAAATAATGTAAATAAATAAATACATAAATAAATAAATAAATAGAATATATTATTATTATTATTATTATTATTATTATCATCATCATCATCATCATCAAACTCATTGAGTTGGGAGGAACCTCTAAAGGCCATCCAGTCCAACCCCCTTCCGATTATTATCATCATCAACATCATCATCATCATCAGACTCATCAAGTTGGGACGGACCACTAAAGATCATCCAGTCCAACCCCCTTCCGATTATTATTATCCAGGCCTTTGGGGAGAAACTCCTGAAGAGAATTTATCATCATCATCCTCATCAAGTTGGGAGGGATCTCTAAAGGCCATCCATTCCAACCCCCTTGCCAAGAAGTAGGAAAATTGCATTCAAAGCACCCCTGACAGATGGCCATCCACCCTCTGCTTAAAAGCCTCCAAAGCAGGAGCCTCTTTCTTTAAAGCTCACCATCGAACGAGACCCACCTCTCATTGACCTCCAGCTTGACTCCGGTGTCCCCAGCCCGTGACTTGCTCAGCATCTCCTGTTTCATTGGGGGAAAGAGGCCTCAGGGTCAGTGGTTTTTGGGGGGGAGCGATACGTCCCAAGCCCCTCCCAGACCCCCGACCCCTGACCTCGATCCTGGCGGCTGCTGCTTCAATGGCCGCCGCGGTGGCCGCCATCTCCTGGTCCACCAGGTCTCCCAGTCGCTCCTGCTCCACGTCGAGGCCTTTGGGGAGAAGCTCCTGAAGAGAATGAATATATATATATATATAATTTACTGCATTATAAAAAGGGGATTCAGAGTGGCTTCCAGATTGGCAATATTCAATGCCACATTAAACATAAAAACATACAATAACAAATTACAATATACATTAAAATCATAAAAAGTCATAAAAACAATTATATCAGTATCTAGTACTATTATCATCACCACCACCTATTAATTATTATTATTATTACTATTATTATGAGTTGGAAGAGACCCCAAGTGGCCACCCAGACCAATCCAGTGCCATGAAAGAAGATTGACTATTATATTAGGTAAAGGTAAAGGTTGTCCCCTGACATTAAGTCCAGTCATGTCTGACTCTGGGGTGTGGTGCTCATCTCCATTTCTAAGCCGAAGAGCCAGTGTTGTCCGTAGACACCTCCAAGGTCATGTGGCCGGCATGACTGCATGGAGCGCTGTTACCTTCCTGCCGGAGCGGTACCTATCGATCTATTCACATTTGCATGTTTTCGAACTGCTAGGTTGGCAGAAGCTAGGGCTGACAGCGGAAGCTCACGCCGCTCCCTGGAATCGAACCTGCGACCTTTCAATCAACAAGCTCAGCAGCTCAGTGCTTTAACCCACTGCGCAACCGGGGGCTCATTATATTAGTATCTATTATTATTATTCAAGGCAATAATAATAATATGAATAATTATAATTCATAATAATAATAATAATAATAGTATCTATTATTATTATTATTATCCACATCATCACTACCATCTATTATTATTATCATCCTCATCATCTATTATTCCTTCTTCCAGGCAAGGACTGACCTCTCCGATGTGGGCGATGTGCTGGAGGCACGTCCGGAGGGCGTTGAGGTCCATCTCCTCCATGGCCTTCTGGTCCTCCAAACACCCCAGGAAGGCCAGCGCCTTGGCCCCGCACTCCCGGCCGGCCTCCAGCAGCCCTGCACAAGGGGGAGGAGTCACAAAGGGGATGGGCCACAAGGGGGAGGAGTCACCAAGAGGCCCCGCCCCCATTCCCCCACCCCAAAGAAAGGTCACTCACGGTCAGCGGGCTCCATGGGGGTCATGTGCGAAGTGGCACTGGCCTGCAGGATGGTGTCGCCCAGAAGGTGAGCGAAACGGGAGACGCACGGCAGCAGTGGGCTCACGTCTTGGCAAAACAACAACAACAATAAATACAACAATAATAACAGTACTGAACATAATTATAATAATAATAATTGTAATCATATTAATAGTATGAATAATAATTGTAATAATACTACTAATAAGAGTAATGACAGTAATGTCTGGAATGATGGTATAGTGTCTGGGATTCGTCTCTTCCCAAGGTCCTAGGATATTAGAGGAATTACTATTATTATCATTATTACTATTGTTTTTATTATTACTATTATCATTATTACTATTGTTGCTATTATATTGTTATTAATACTACTACTGTTAATAATATTACTGTTGTTATTACCATTCTTACTACTACTAATAGTAATAACATCAGTAATATTAATAATACTAGTAGTAATAACAACAACAGTAATAATAGCAACAATAGTAATCACGATAATAATAGTAATGCCTCTAATATCCTAGGGCCTTGGGAAGAGACGAATCCCAGACACTTGGACCTAATGTGCATATGTGCTGTACATGTAAATAATGATAACAATAATAATAGTAATAATAGTAAAAATAAAAATAATAGTAATATTAATTTTAATGATAATAGTAATACACTACCATTAGTAATAATAATAGTAATAATAATAGTAAAAATAAAACTAATAGTAATATTAATTTTAATGATATTAGTAATACTACTATTACTACTAATAGTAATAATATAATAATATAGTAAAAATAAAAATAATTTTAATTTTAATGATAATGGTAATATTACTAATAATATTAACAATAGGGGCAACAGCAACAACTATATCTGTAATAGTAATAATCATATTAACAATAGTAAAAATTACAGTAATACTGAAACAGTAGTAGGAATGGAAAAAGGATTTTGAGATCGGAATCTGATTCTAAGTGTGGCGATGATTATGTGTTTGTCTGTATTGTGTGTCTCATACATTGTTTAGTGTTGTTTTTTATTGTAAACCGCATTGAGTCGCCGCCTCAGGCTGATATATGCGGTATACAAATAGAGTAAATAAATAAATAAATAAATAAATAAATAATGGTAGTAGTAATAATAATAGTAAAATAATAATAATAGTAACAACAACATGTAACATGTTTTTGTTCCTGAGTTATAAATGTCAGTTTTTATATATTATACATAGATAGATACATAGACAGCCAGATAGACAGACAGATAATAGAGAAGTAATAGAGATATGATAGATAGAGATAGGTATACATATATATATATATATATATATAGAGAGAGAGAGAGGGGAAGAGAGATAAGTAGGTAGAGGGAGGGAGAGATGTTAGATAAATAATAGATAGAAATATGATAGACAAAGATAGGTAAATATATATATATATATATATATATATATAGAGAGAGAGAGAGAGAGAGAGAGATGTAGGTAGGTAGAGATGATAGGTAGATAAATAATAGATAGATAGATAGATAGATAGACAGATAAATACAGAGAGAGATGATAGATAGATAGATAGATAGATAGATAGATAGATAGATAGATAGATAGATAGAATCCTACACTTGGAAATGAACCCAATGGTCATTCAGTCCAACCCCTAAGAGATAGATAGATAGATAGATAAATAAATAGATATTATTATTATTATTATTATTATTATTATTATTCTCTATTATTCTTGAGGCCTATAATCCAGGGCAGCAAAAAGGAAGCCAGCAGGAAGTCACCCATCATTCCCTGAAGCTGGACTTGGCAAAGCCTCACCTGATTGGTCAGCAAGGTACTGACCACACGCCTCCTCCAGCCGGTCAGCGCCTTCGGAAGCCGCCACGGTCCGGGAGAGAAGGTAGTCTGAAGAGAGACAGAGAGAGAGAGGAAAAGCACACTGGACATCGGAAGAAGGACAGTATCTCGCTGGTACCCCTGTCCCCCCCCCCAGGAAGGAAGACAGATTTACTATATTATTATTATTATTCGTCAAATAATAATGTCAGGCCTTGTTGTTCTGTTTCTTATTGTGATATGGCCTAAGGGCTAATCAATAAAAAAATTACTATATTATTATTATTATTATTATTATTATTTTACTGATACAAAAACACAGTATGTCACAGCAAACGAGATCTATATGTTGGATTTCGTATCACAAAATCACAAGTCAAACACTTCCCAAGCATCTAGGACTGTGTGAGGTATTTTCAAATGATGTGCACAGATCCAAGTTATTATTATTATTAATAATAAAAAATTTATAATGTATTATTAATAGTTTATTAATAAATTTATGATCTATTAATCATAATAATTATTATTATTACTATTAATTATTATTAGTAGTAGTAAATTATTGCGTCTAGGATTGTGTGATGTATTTTCAAATGATGTGCACAGATCCAAGTTATTATGATTAATAATAATAAATTTATAATGTATTATTAATAGTTTATTAATAAATTTATGATCTATTAATCATAATTATTAATTATTATTATTATTACTATTAATTATTATTATTAGTAGTAAATTATTGCATCTAGGATTGTGTGATGTATTTTTGAATGATGCAAGCAGATCCAAGTTATTATTATTATTATTATTATTATTTGTAATAATAGGTTTATAATTTATTAGTAATTATTACTAGGTATTTATTATTATTATTAATAATAAATTATTAATTATTAATAAACTTGTAATTTTAATTAATTAATTATTAGAACCATAGAGTTGGAAGAGACCCCAAGAGCCATCCATTCCAAACCCCTTTTGCCAGACAAGAAAATAGATTTATTATTATTATTATCATTGCTATTTTTCCTCCTGCTGACCTGCGGAACTGGTGCATCCGGCGTGTGCGGGGTCCTCCAGGCGGTTCAGGGCCTCTTGCACCACTTGCTGGGCCTCTTTGGCGGCGCAGCAAAGCAGGGCCCACTGCTGGTCCAGGAGCCGCTGACGGAAGGCCTCCGCATCGCTTTCCTATGGGCAGAATAAGCCGGAATAAGACCTCTACTAGGAAAAAACATCATCACAGCCCTGTTTTTCCTGTTGCACAGCCAATAAATCTATCGCATTGGATCTCCTCGCTTCTAGCGTCTGATTGAAACAGAGATAATATTTAGGGTTTTTGGGGAGCACCCAGCCTCAACACTGAGTGATTATGCAGTGATTTGAACCTCTCTGGGGATATATTAAACCACAGCTGGATGGCCATCTGTTGGGAGGGTTTTGACTGTGCCTTTCCTGCCTGGCTTAAAGGGTGTTGGGCTGGATGCCCTTTAGAAGTCGCTACCAACTTTAGGATTCTATATCGCAGAATGCAGTGTATTTATTCTATCCTATTTATAGCGGGATGGCCATCTCTTGGGAGAGCTTTGGCTGTGTCTTCCTACATGCATGGAAGGGGTTGGACTAGATGCCATGGGGGGGGGGGTTTCCTAGGAATCTATGACAGATATATCATAGAATATAGTGTATTTATCTATTATCTCTGTGGCTGGATGGTAATCTATTGGGAGGCTTCCTTCCTGGCTAAAGGAGGTTGAGCTGGATGCTCTTTGGGGGTCTCTCCAAACTCCAGGATTCTATGATAGATATAATAATAATAATAATTATTATTATTATTATTATTCATGGAATATATCATAAATAGATATATCAAAGAGTATCTATGGCTGGATGGCCATCTGTTAAGATGGCTTTGATTGTGCCTTTTCCTTCCCGCTGAAAGCAGTTGGGTTGAATGCCCTTTGGGGGTCCCTCCAAAATCGAGGATTTTATGATAGATAATAATAATAATAAAATCATATAATGTATCATAGATAGATATCATATAGTGTATTTATTTATCATATATATGGCTGGATGGCCATCTGTTAAGATGGCTTTGATTGTGCCTTCCCAGCTGAAAGTGGTTGGGTTGAATGCCCTTTGGGCAGGGGTCCCCAAACTTTTTCAACAGGGGGCCAGATTACTGTCCCTCAGACCGTTGGAGGGCCGGATCATTGTGCGAGCTGGGCAAGGGAGGCTGCACTGCGCGGCTTGGCCTTGCGCAAAGCCCCTCGCAAGGCCCAATCCCTTCACTTGCCTCGCGCTGCCCGTCACGCAAAGCCCTCATCGCTTCCATTGCTTGCCAGGCCCGACTGGCAGCGTGAGGCAAGTGAGGGGATTGGGCCTTGCAACTTACCTTCCTCACGCTGCCCATCATGCAACATCACAGCCATATAACCCAGAATATCAAGGCAGAAAATCCCACCATATCTGCTTTGAACTGGAATATATGGCAGTGTGGACTCAGATAACCCAGCTCAAAGCAGATATGGGGTTTTCTGCCTTGATTTTTGGGGATATAGAGAAAACCCAGAATATGGCTGTGTGGAAGGACACCCACTGGGCTGTCTCCCACTTCCTGCAGGCACAGCTTCTTGGGGAGGCCTCCTTGCCAGCCCTTAAAGGGATGCAGGCATAGCCTCCAATCAGGGCCAGCTAACACCTGCTAACAAAGGCTTCCTACAGGCTGGGAGGAGCCAGGCTTTGAAGCTGCAAGGCAATTCAATGCTAATCAAGGTTGCCAATTGAAACATTCACACTTGATTCCAACAGACAAGAGTTCTTTGGTCCACCCTGGATATTCCACACAGGGGCGGCTCAACCCATTACACAAAGTAAGCCTTTGCAGTATAGTTGATTTTGCCCAGGGGCGCTCTTGAGGCGCTCTTGGGGGAAAATAGACCTTGACATATGCGAGTTGTAGTTACTGGGATGTATAGTTCACCTACAATCAAAGAGCATTCTGAACTCCACCGATGATGGAATTGAACCAAATATGGCACACAGAACTCCCACGACGAACAGAAAATATATATCAGTGATTGGTTGGGGGGGGGGCAAAATACTGTTTGCTTACCGTTGAAAATTACCTAGGGCCGCCTCTGATTCCACAAGTATATAAACCCCAATTTCCTAGTTTCCAACAGACCTCACAGCCTCTGAGGATGCCTGCCATAGATGCAGGCAAAACGTCAGGAGAGAATGCTTCTGGAAAACTCACAGCAACCCAGTGATCAAAGGTGCATTTGCACTGTAGAATTAATTCAGTTTGAATTCAGCTACTTCAGGAAGAAGGGGAAAAAATGCACGTGGCCCCTTTAAGCAGAGCCCGTCTACCTTTTCCTTTGTGCCTGGTTTTTTGGAATGCCGCCCCCTGATTGCCTGGCGGGAGGGACCCAAAGCCAGAAAGCCAACGCAACGTGAACAAGGCGGGGCAATGCTGGAGCGTGGATGAGACGCGAAGCCACGCCTCCGACTTCCCCATTGGTCAATTCAGAGGCAGGAGGCGTGACCTAGGCTCACTCCTTCACCCTTTCTTCCTGCATTTGGGAGGGGTGCAGTGGCCCAGCGCATCTCGCGGGCCAGATAAATGCCCTCGGGGGGCCAGACCCGGCCCGCGGGCCTTAGTTTGAGGACCCCTGCCTTTGGGGATCCCTCTCAAATCTAGGATTCTATGATAGATAATAGTAATAATAATAAAATATATCATAAATAGCTATATCATTAGCTTATTTATCATATCTATGGCTGGATGGCTATCTGTTGGGAGGGTATAGACTGTGCCTTGACTTCCCGGTGGAAAAGGGTTAGGCTGGATGCCCTTTGGGGGTCCCTTCCAAATCTAGGATTCTATATGATAGAACACATTGTATTTATCTATCACATCTATGGTTCAATGGACATCTGTTGGGAGGGCATAAAGGGGTTGGGATGGATGTCCTTTGGGGGCCCCTCCTTCCATACCTACCTTCTCCTGGAGGCGGCTCCGCAGCTCCTGGGCGGCCTCGCTCTGGCTCTGCAGGCTGGCCTTCAACTGCTGGACCTGGGCTTCCAAGTCGGCCGCCTGCTGCTCCCTCTGGGCCACTGTCTCCACCAAAGCTGAACGCTCCCCCTGCAAGGCGGCCATCAGGGTGCTCTGCTCCGCTTCCGACTGGGGAAAAGACACGCCCCCTTTTATTCAAACGCCCCTCTCTTCCCATCCACTTCCTTCACAGGGACACACCCCTTTTTATTTAAATGCCTCTCATTATTATTATTGTTATTATTACTATATTTTTTATACCCTGCTTTCTCTCTCCCACAGGAGACTCAAAGTGGCTTAACGTAATAATAATAATAAACAGAGTAAAATAATAAATGTAATAACAAGAAAGTAATAAATGTAAAATAGAGTAAAATAAATGTAATAATAACAATAATAAAGAGGAAAATAATAATCGTAATAACAATAACAAACTAATATAATAAATATAATACTAATAAATAGAGTAAAATAAATGTATTGATAATAATAGAATAAAATAAGAAATTTAATAATAACTATAATAGACTATTATAAATATAATAATAATAATAATAAATAGAGAAAGATAATATAATAATAATAGAGTAAAATAAGAGATGTAATAATAACAAGAAAGTAATAAATGTAATAATAGAGTAAAGTAAATGTAATAATAACAATATTAAATGGAATAAAATAATAAATATAATAATAAAGTAAAATAATAAATATAATAATAACAATAATAGAGTAAAATAATAAATGTAATAACAAGAAAGTAATAAATGTAAAATAGAGTAAAATAAATGTAATAATAACAATAATAAAGAGGAAAATAATAATCGTAATAACAATAACAAACTAATATAATAAATATAATACTAATAAATAGAGTAAAATAAATGTATTGATAATAATAGAATAAAATAAGAAATTTAATAATAACTATAATAGACTATTATAAATATAATAATAATAATAATAAATAGAGAAAGATAATATAATAATAATAGAGTAAAATAAGAGATGTAATAATAACAAGAAAGTAATAAATGTAATAATAGAGTAAAGTAAATGTAATAATAACAATATTAAATGGAATAAAATAATAAATATAATAATAAAGTAAAATAATAAATATAATAATAACAATAATAGAGTAAAATAATAAATGTAATAACAAGAAAGTAATAAATGTAAAATAGAGTAAAATAAATGTAATAATAACAATAATAAAGAGGAAAATAATAATCGTAATAACAATAACAAACTAATATAATAAATATAATACTAATAAATAGAGTAAAATAAATGTATTGATAATAATAGAATAAAATAAGAAATTTAATAATAACTATAATAGACTATTATAAATATAATAATAATAATAATAAATAGAGAAAGATAATATAATAATAATAGAGTAAAATAAGAGATGTAATAATAACAAGAAAGTAATAAATGTAATAATAGAGTAAAGTAAATGTAATAATAACAATATTAAATGGAATAAAATAATAAATATAATAATAAAGTAAAATAATAAATATAATAATAACAATAATAGAGTAAAATAATAAATGTAATAACAAGAAAGTAATAAATGTAAAATAGAGTAAAATAAATGTAATAATAAAAATAAAGAGGAAAATAATAATTGTAATAACAATAATATAATAAATATAATACTAATAAATAGAGTAAAATAAATATAATGACAACAATAATAAAGAGTAAAATAAGAAATGTAATAACAAGAAAGTAATAAATGTAATAATAGAGTAAAATAAATGTAATAATAACAATAATAAAGAGTAAAATAATAAATGTAATAATAATAAATGTAATAACATATATAATAGACTAATATAATAATAATAAATAGAGTAACATAATCACTGTAATAATAGAGTAAAATAAATATAATAATAACATTATTAAATAGAGTAAAATAATAAATATAATAATAATAAATAGAGTAAAATAATAAATGTAATTGAAATAATAATAATAATCCAGTGAAATAATACATAACTTTGATTCAAGTATAAGTTGAGGGGCTTATACTCGAGTATACACAGAATGTACTTATTTGAACAAAGTCTTTTGTAACTCTTAAAGCCTGGCACAAAGAGAGAATACCTGTGCGCTGGAGTCCAGGGTGCCCCGCATGGCCTGCACCTCCTGCCGGCTGGACAACAACTCCCTCCGCAAGGCCTCCAGGACTTCCGCCTGCTCCTGGGTCTGAAACCAAACAAAGCGGGCAAGAGGTTATTATTATTATTATTATTATTATTATTATTATTATGTTTATTTATACCCCTTTTTATCTCCACAAAGGAGACTCACTTTGCCACCCCAACCCATACCCCTCAGCACGAAAAATTTGGTCACAGTAATAACAATAACAACAATTCTAAATGCCACCTAGTGACTGTTTTCGGTATTGACTGGGAAACATGAAAGAAGCCCTGGTCTCCATCATTGATTCTTAAACTCTGTGGATGGCCACCTAGTGGCTGTTTTAGGCATTGTTTCCGGATCTGTAACTTACCTCACAAACAAAGGGGGAAGGCTTTATTTCTAATAGCATACATTGGGGTACGAAACAAAATTCCAACTGACAGTTTCTTTCCCTCACGTCTCCTATCCCTCACCCTGGCCCCTCCCCTTCATTGCTCCCATTTCCACGGAAACCAACTCACTTTTCGCTGGACCTGTTCGCTCAGCCGGTGGAGGGAGTCCTCCGCCTCCCTCTTGTCCCGCTCCGCCTCCCCTTGGACCTGCCTGGCCACCGTCACCTGCTTGGTCACCTCTGCGTTCTGAGCAGATGAGAAGAGAATGGCTTTATCCCCCTCCCTGTTGGACTGACCCTTCTTATTCAACTGCCCCTCTCGAACACACCCCTTCTTATTCAAATGCCCCTCTCTTTCCTACCTTGCGCAGGAGCTCCGCATGGCTATGCACCAGCCCACTGTACTTCTCCTTCAGCTTCGCGTAGCGCTGCTCCATCGCCTGTGCTTTCCCTGCAATGCAAACCATGTTTACATATTTCAGAGGATGTCCTCAGGAAGGCAATTCCATATTAGGAACATTAGGAAGAACCCCCTGACCTGTTCAACAGGGGAACTCTCTGCATTGGAGTTCATGGATGCTTTGAAGCAGAGGCTGGATGGCCATCTGTTTGGGGTGCTTTAACTGTACTCCCCTGCCTGGCATAAAGGGGTTGTGCTGCGTGGCCTGTAGTGTTCTTCCAGCTCTAGGATTCTATTATTATTATTAATCATAATCATAATAATAACAATAATAATAGGACAGGGGTTGGACTGGATGGCCCTTGGGGTCTCTCACAACTCTAGGATACTATGAATAATAATAATAATAATAATAATAATAATAACTATAAAATCAACAACAATGTAGGGGTTGGGTTGGGTGGCTCTTAGGGTCCCTTCCAGCTCTCGGATTCCATGATATACCTGGCATATATATATATATATATATATATATATATATATATATATATATATATATCAATTATATCTATAGCCATTTATTTTTGGCTAGGTGGCCATCTGTTGAGAGGGATTGGATGGTGTCTTCCTTCATGGCAGAATGAGGCTGGACTGGATGGCCCTTGGGGGTCCCTTCCAGTTTTAGGATTCCATGATATACCGAACATATGCCTCTCTTTCTCAATCATATCCATAGCAATCTATCTTTGGCTGGGTGGCCATCTGTCGGGAGGGATCGGATGGTGTCTTCCTTCCTGGCAGAAGAGGGTTAGACTGGATGGCCCTTGAGGGTCCCAGCTTTAGGATTTCATGATATACCGAACATATGCCTCTCAATCATATCCACAGCAATCTATCTTTAGCTGGGTGGCCATCTGTTGAGAGTGATCGGATGGTTTCTTCCTTTATGGGGTTGGACTGGATGGATCTTGGGGGTCCCTTCCAGCTTTAGGATTCCATAATATACCTGCCATATGCCTCTCTCTCTCAACCATATCCATAGCAATCTATCTTTAGCTGTGTGGTCATCTGTCGAGAGGGATCAGATGGTGTCTTCCTTTATGGGGTTGGACTGGATGGCCCTTGGGGGTCCCTTCCAGCTTTAGGATTCCATGATATATCAAACATATGCCTCTGTCTCTAAATTATTATATCTATAGCCATCTATCTTTGGTTGGGTGGCCATCTGTTGAGAGGGATCGGATGATGTCTTCCTTTATGGGGCTACACTGGATAGCCCTTGGGGGTCCCTTCCAGCTCTAGGATTCCATTATATACAAAACATATGCCCCTCTCTCTCAATCATATCTATAGCCATCTATCTTTGGCTGGGTGGCCATCTGTCAAGGGGGGTTGGATGGTGCTCCTAGGCGAATCCAAGTTGTGCCTTCCTTCCCCAACTCAACCAACATGCTGCACAAGGAGATAGTCCTCATCAAGGGCAAAAATAGGCGGATGGGTGAGTTGGCAGGGGGAGCCCTTCTTTGGCCGAGTCCCCCCTGTGAGCATGGAGAGGGGCCAGGTGCCTCCCAAGCGACTCACGCTCAATCTCGGTGAGGCTGCGCTGGGCCTTCTGGGTGTCCTGGTGGCGCCGCTTGAGGTCGTCGGCCTCCGCGCGCAGGAACTCGCTTTCGTCCAGCGCCTGCTGCTTCAAGTGCCGCTGCTCCGCCAGCTCGGCCTCCAGCTCACTGATGCGCCCTCTCAGCTGCACCGCCGCACAATGGCTCTGGGGGAAGGAGGAAGCGAGGAAGCAGGGGCCCCTCTCCCTCTCTCTCTAGTGGGTGCCCACACCAGGAATGCTCAATGCAGGGGCGGCCTGCATGGAAACACCACTTACTTCCGCCTTGAAGTTGCTCAGCTCTTCCTTCAGGGAGCTGATTTCCCGGTGCAGCTGCTCAATCAGACGGTCCCTACGAGGAGGAGAAAGGGAAGGAGGAAAAGAGGAAGAGGAAAGAGGAAGAAAGAAGGAAGGAAAAGGGAAGAGGGGGAAGAAGGAGGTAAAAAGGAAAGGAATAAAGAAAGGAAAAAAGGGAAAGGGAAAGAAGGGAAGGGAAGGAAAGGAAAGGAAGAAAAGGGAAAGGAAAGGGAGGGAAGAAAAAGGAAAGAAGGATGGAAAGAAGGAAAAGGAAGGGAAATGAAAAGAGGAAGAAAAAGGAGAAGGTAAGGAGTAAGGGGAAGAGGAAGGAAAGGGGAAAGGGAAGGAAAGAAAGGCAAGAAGAAAAGGGAAAGAAGGATAGACAGGAGAAAAGAAATGGGAAGGAGAGCAGGAAGGGAAAGGGGAAAAGGGAGGGAAAGGAGGACCAAAAAGGAAAGGAAAGGGGAAGGGTAGGACACAGGGGAAAGGAAAGAAGAAAAGGGAAGGAAAGGGGAAAAGGAAGGGGAATGAAAGAAGAAAATAGGGGGAGATAAGGAGTAAGGAAAAGGAAAGAAGGGAGGAAGGAAAGAAAGGGAAAGGGTAGCAAAAAAGGGAAAGAAGGGTAGAAAGAAGCAAAAGAAATGGGAAGAAAAGAAGGAAGGGGAACGAGAAGGGTGGGAAAGAAGAAAGTAAAAGGAAAGGAAGGAAAGGGAAAGGAAAGAAAAGAAAAAGGAAAGAAGGATGGAAAGGAGAAAAAGAAGGAAAGAAGGAAGGGAAAGGGAAAAGGGAGAGTGGGAAAGGAGTAACAAAAGGAATAAGGGAAAGGGAAAGGAAGGGAAGGGAAAGAAGAGAAGGGAAAGAGGGATGGAAATGAGGAAAAGGAAGGGGAATGAAAGGAGGATGGAAAGGGGAAAGGAGGGTAAGGAGTAAGGAAAAGGAAAGGAAAGAAGGGAGGAAGGAAAGGAGGAAAAGGAAAGGAAAAAAGGAATGAAGGAAAATGAAAGGAAAGGAGGAAGGAAGATAAACGGAAAGAAAAAAGGAAAGGAAGAAAGAAGAAAAAAGAAAGATGGATGGAAAGAAGGAATAGGAAGGAAAAAAGGGAGGAAAAGGGAAGGGAGGGAAAGGAGGAAGGTAAATTGAAAGGGGAAGGAAGGGGAAGGAGGAAAGGAAAAGGAAACAAAACAAAAGGAAGGAAGGGAAAGGAAAGAAGAAAAGTAAGAAAAGGAAATGTGGAAGGAAGGAAAAGGAAAGGGAAGCCTCGCAGCACGACGGGTCCGCCTCCCTCCCGCTGGGCCACCGGCACTCACTTCTCATCCCGACTCATCCCATTTTGGGCGTTGAAGTTGAAGGGCCCGCTGCCAAAGGAAGTGCCGAAGATGTCATCGAACTTGTTGTCAAAGAGGCTCTGGAGGAAGCGAGAGAGGGGGGCGCCTCAGGTCAATAGGAAGGGCTTCCGGGGAAGGAGGAAGGAAGGCAGGAAGAGGCTCCTCACCTGCTGGGAAGTGGTGTCCCCCTCAGCCAGGTCCATGATGGGCTCGCTGTCCGGGGATGAGGCCTCCACCGGGATGACCACCACCGGGCTGATGTGCTCCGAGAGGGCCGAGGCCCGCAGGAAGTTGGGGGGATTCTGGGAAAAGGTGGGAAGCGGCATTTGAATAAAGAAGGGGGTGTGTCCTCAAGAAGGAACTTGATAGGAGGAGAGGATAGAGAGTGATTTCAATAAAAAGGGGCGTGTCCCTGAGAAGGAACAGGATAGGAGGAGAGAAAAGAGGGGCATTTGAATAAAAAGGGGCGTGTCCCTGAGAAGCATCAGTCTAAGGAAGGGGATTATAGTGTAATATATTGCAATTCTATAATTCTGAAATAAAATAATATTATTTTTTTTGGTTGTGTCAGGAGCAACTTGAGAAACTGCAAGTCGCTTCTGGTGTGAGAGAATTAGCTGTCTGCAAAGGCGTTGCCCAGGGATGCCCAGATTTTTTGATATTTTACCATCCTTATGGGAGGCTTCTCTCATGTCCCCACATAGGGAGCTGGAGCTGGCAGACAGGAGCTCATCCGCACTCTCCCCAGATTTGAAACTCCAAGGAAGGGGATAGGAGGAGAGACTAGAGTGACAGGCAGGCAGAGAGGCCAATAGGGAAGGACCTTTCCTGCCAACTAACTCATCTGCCTGCCCAAGTCCTCAATGAGGACCACAAACATGCGCAGGACGTTCACCTCAGGAAGTTGTGGGATCTGAATCAGTCGCTTGAAATACTGCAGGTTGCTGGAGCGATAGAAGAGATCCTTCAGCCTGGAAAAGAAATAGGGGAAAAGGTATTGACCGCTGGACCCCGGCCAAGGCATGCCCAACAAAAGGATGGTGTGAACAGAAGCTGGACTCGGTCCAAACCGGGATATAAATAAAAATAATAATAACAACAATAATAATAAACAAGAACAATAAGCAGTGACAATAAACAATAAACAAGAACAATCGATATAATATTAAATATAATAATAACAATAATAAACAAGAACAATAAACAATGGCAATAAACAATAACAATCTATATATTAAATATAATAATAACAATAACAATAAACAAGCAATAAACAATGACAATAAACTTAAATATAATAATAATAACAATAATAATAAACAAGAACAATAAACAATGACAATAAACAAGAACAATCAATATAATATTAAATATAATAATAACAACAATAATAAACAGGAACAACAAACAATGACAATAAACAAGAACAATCGATATAATATTAAATATAATAATAAGAAGAATAATAAACAAGAACAAGAAACAATGACAATAAACAAGAACAAGTGATATAATATTAAATATAATAATAATAACAACAATAATAAACAGGAACAATAAACAATGACAATAAACAAGAACAATCGATATAATATTAAAGATAATAACAACAATAATAATAAACAAGAACAATAAACAATGACAATAAACAAGAACAATTGCTATAATATTAAATATAATAATAATAATAATAAACAAGAACAATAAACAATAAAAACAAACAAGAACAATTGATATAATATTAAATATAATAATAACAATAATAAGCAAGAACAATAAACAATGACAATAAACAAGAACAATAGATGTAATATTAAATATAATAACAATAACAATTGATATAATATTAAATATAACAATAACAATAGACTCTGGTTGAGGCTGCAACCACAGGAAGGCCTGCCATTCTCCCAGGCCATGTTGTTGTCCTTTTATTTGTAATATGCCATATACATAAATAAACAAAAAAAAGATTACTTCTTGAACTGCTCCAGGAAGCGGTCTCGGTGGCCCTGGAGTGTGTCGGCTGGGAGGCCTAGAAAACAAGAGAGACACACATCAGGATGGAGCAAGGCATTTAGGCCTCAGAAGTGGTGGAACTCAACCACATCCTGCACAAGCTTGTAGTCCTCATCAAGGACTTTGAAAGGCAGATGCATTAGTTGGCTTCCCCATTAGCCTCTCTGCCTGCCCATCACTCTGTTCCCTCCCCGTATCCCCTTCCTTAGGCTCACTCTTCTCAAGGACATACCCCCACCCCCCATTTATTCAAATGCCCCTCTCTTCCCTCCCCTTCCTGGACTCACAGGAGTGGAGCTTGAAGAGGAGCTTGACCGTGTAGTCGTAGAGGTGGCTGCAGTCCAGGATGACCTGGATGAGCGGAGCCAGGCGGCACTGACCGGTGGCCGTGACCGAGACCGAGCGAGACATGTCCAGCGAGCTGAAGACTAGGCGGCAGAAGCAGCAGGAAGCCATCCAGAGGGAAGAGAGAAGCCCACAAGCATCATCATCATCATCATCCTCAGTGTATATATGCCTGGTGTTGACTGGGTATTGGAGGTGACACTGCCTTCTCCCTCTCTCACTCTTCCCTTCTTCCCTTGCTTTCCCTCATACACCTCCCTCCTTCCTTCCATCCCCTTCTCTCCCTCCTCTCATACTTTCCCTCCTTTCCCTTTTTCCTTCTTCCAACTTCTTCTATCTCCTTCCTTCCCTTCCCTCGTTCCAGCCCTAAGAGGTCCTCAAAATTTGTTCATGCTTCCCTTTGTGGATCTTTCCTTTCTTCCCTTTTTTTCTTTTTTAATTTCTTTCTTCCCTTCTTTCCTTTCTTCCAATCCCCTTCTCTTTTCCCTTCTTTCTCTCTGCTTCCCTTCCCTTCCCTCGTTCCAGCCCCAAGAGGTCCTCACAATGTGTCCATGCTTCCCTTTGTGGACATTTCCTTTCTTCCCTTCCCTTTCTTTTTTTTTCTTCCCTTCCCTTCTTTTCTTTCTTCCGGTTCCCTTCTTTTCCTTCCTGCTTGCTTCCTCACAATGTGTCCACGCTTCCCTTTGTGGACATTTCCTTTCTTCCTTTCCTTTCCCTTCCCTATTCTTTCTTTCTTTTGTTCTTTTTTCTTTCTTCCCTGTTTTCTTTCTTCCAACTCCCTTCTCTTTTCCTTCCTTCCTTCCCTTTCCCTCTTTCTAGCTCTAAGAGATCCTCATAATGTGTCCATGGTTCCCTTTGTGGATCTTCCCTTTCCCTTTACCCTTCCCTTTTCTTTATTTTTTTCTTTCTTCACTTCCCTTCTTTTATTTTGTCCAAATTCCTCATTTTTAGGTTCTTGTGGTTTTTTCGGGCTATATGGCCATGTTCTAGAGGCATTTTTCCTGACGTTTCGCCTGCATCTATGGCAAGCATCCTCAGAGGTAGTGAGGTCTGTTGGAAATAGGAAAATGGGTTTATATATCTGTGGAATGACTGGGGTGGGGCAAAGAGCTCTCTGCTGAAGCTAGGTGTGAATGTTTCAGCTGACCACCTTCATTAGCATTTGAAGGCCTGGCTGAGCCTGGGAAAATGTTGTGTTGAGAGGTGTTAACAGATATATACCCATTTTCCTATTTCCAACAGACCTCACTACCTCTGAGGATGCTTGCCATAGATGCAGGCGAAACGTCAGGAAAAATGCTTCTAGAACATGGCCATATAGCCCGAAAAAACCCACAAGAACCTAGTGATTCCAGCCATGAAAGCCTTCGACAATACATCCTCCTTCTTTTCTTTCCTTCCTTCCTTCCTCCCTCCCTTCTTGCTTGCTTGCTGCCCTTCCCTTCCCTCTTTCTAGCTCTAAGAGATCCTCATAATGTGTCCATGGTTCCCTTTGTGGATCTTCCCTTTCCCTTTACCCTTCCCTTTTCTTTATTTTTTTCTTTCTTCACTTCCCTTCTTTTATTTTGTCCAAATTCCTCCTTCTTTCCTATTTTCCTTCCCTCCTTCCTCTTCCCTTCTTTTCTTGCTTGCTTCCCTTCCCTCTTTCCAGCCCTAAGAGGTCCCCACAATGTGTCCATGTTTCCCTTTGTGGATCTTTCCTTTTCTTTCTTTCCCTTCTTCTTTCTTTCTTTCTTTCTTTCTTTCTTTCTTTCTTTCTTTCTTTCTTTCTTTCTCTCTTTCCAGCCCTAAGAGGGCCTCACAATGTCTCTCTTTGTGGATCTTTCCTTGCTCCCCTTCCCTTTCTCTTTCTCCCCTCGTACCTTTTCCCCTTTCTTTTCCTCCTTCTCTTTTTCTTTCTTACGACTCCCTTCTCCTTTCCCTTCTTTTCTTTCTTCCTTTCCCCCTTCCTTTCCCTCTTTCCAGAAGGCCTCAAAATGTCTCCATGGCTCTCTTTGCGGATCTTTCTTTCTTTCCTTCCTTCCTCATTTACTTTCTCTTTTTCTCCCTCCCCTTATACTTTTCCCCCTATTCTTTTCTCTCACTTCCCTTTTTCTTTCTTCGCCCTCCCTTCTCCTTTCCTTTCCCTTCCCTCTTTCCAGCCCTAAGAGGGCCTCACAATGTCTCCATGGTTCTTTTACAGTTCTTTCTTTCCTTCCTTTCTTCCTTCCTTCCTTCGTACTTCTCTCCCTCCCTTCCTTGCTATCTCTCCCTTTCCTCTTTCCCTCCTTCATTCCTTCCCTTCCCTCCCTTCTTTCTTCTTCCTCTTTCCCTTCTTCCCTCCCTCCCTCTCTTCCTCTCATACACATGTCACTTTTCTTTCCCGGTGACATCACAGAGGGCCACTTCACCTAGCAACAGCCTTTGTAGTACACACACACATACACATGACATGGTGCTTTCAAGAATGTGAATATATATTATTGTTGTTTTGGACTGTTATTTTATGACATTTTATACTTATTATCGATGTATTTGGATTGTTGTTTACATTATTGTTGTTTTGGACTGTTATTTTATGACATTTTATACTTATTATCGATGTATTTGGATTGTTGTTTACATGATTCTAATATGTTGTAAGCCACTTTGGGTCCCATAAGGGAGAAAAGCAAGATATAAATAAAGATTTATGATGATGATGATGTTTATGTTTACTTCCCACTGACCCCTGGGAAGTAGCCTCACCTGTCTGGAAGAGGCTCAGTTCGCACTCCAGGTAGTCAAACATCTCCACGGTAAGCTGGAAACTGACAGAAAGAGAGAGACTCAGAACAGGGGAAAAACCAATGCCGAAAAAAGCGCAGATGGGGGTTGGACTGGATGGCCTTTGGGGTCTCCTCCAACTCTAGAAGCCTAATAATAATAATAACAACAACAACTACTACAATAATAATAATGTCATTCTATCTTCCTGCCTGGCAGAAGAAAGTTGGACTGGATGGCCACTTGGGGTCTCCTCCAACTCTTGGAGCCCAATAATATTAATATTAATAATAATAATAATAATAATAAGAAGAAGACAGATAAATAATATTATTTTCCTGCCTGGCCTTTGGGGTCTCCTCCAACTCTAGAAACTTAATAATAATAATAATAATAATAATAATAATTATTATTATTATTATTATTATTAAGTTTCTAGAGTTGGAGGATATATAATAATAATAATAATAATAATAATAATAATAATTATTATTATTATTATTATTATTATTATAGATAATATTATCTTCTTGCCTGGAAGAATGGGGTTGGACTGGATGGTCATTTGGGGTCCCCTCTTGGAGTCCAATCATAATAATTATAATAATAATAATAATAATAGATAGATAGATGGATGGATAGATAGATAGATAGATAATATTATCTTCCTGCCTGGAAGAATGGGGTTGGACTGGATGGCCATTTGGGGTCCCCTCCAACTCTAGGAGTATAAGAAGAAGAAGAAGAAGAAGAAGAAAAAGAAGAAGAAGAAGATAGTGTCCAATGTATGATCCCATACAACAGTCAACATAGTGATCTTGTTTGTTGTATTTCAAATAATAATAATAATAATAATAATAATAATAATATAGTAATTCTATCTTTCCTTCCTGGCAGAATGGGGTTAGATAGCCTTTGGGGGTCCCTTCCAACTCTAAGACTCTATAACAATGACAATGCTAATGCTAATAATAATAATATCATCTCCCTGTCTGGTAGAAAGCAGCTTGGAATGGATAGCCACTTGGGGTTTCCTCCAACTCTAGGGTTCTAATAATAATAATAATAATAATAATAATAATAACTTTATTGCAGTCCATGGACCCACAACTGTTAAATAAATAATAAACATTCAGGAGTTCATAGATCCCTTGTAACCAGGGATAATAATAATAATAATAATAATAATAATAATAATAATAATAATAATAGATAACAGAATGGGGGTAAACTAGATGGCCTCTAGGGGTCCCTTCCAACTATAGGACCCTAATAATAACAATAATTATGATTATGATTATGATAATAATAATAATAATAATAATAATAATAATAAAGTAATTGTATCCCAATTGATTCCCCCAAAGCAAAGTGCCAGGGTAATAATAATAATAATAATAATAATAATAATAATAATAATAGGTAGATAGATAGATAGATAGATAACACAATGGGGGTGAACTAGATGGCCTCTAGGTGTCCCTTCCAACTATAGGACCCTAATAATAACAATAACAATGATAATAATAACAATAATATAATAATTGTATCCCAATGGATTCCCCCAAAGCAAAGGGCCAGAGCAATAATAATAGATAGATAGATAGATAGATAGATAGATAGATAGACAGAATGGGGGTGAACTAGATAGCCTCTAGGGGTCCCTTCCAATTATAGGACCCTAATAAAAACAATAATAATAATGATAATAGTAATAATAATAATATAGTAATTGTATCCCAATGGATTCCCCCAAAGCAAAAGGCCAGGGTAATAATAATAATAATAATAATAATAATAATAATAATAATAATAATACAAGTTGTTGACGTCGTTCTCGCCCGTCTCGTCCAGCTGCCTGTCTGACATCTGGAGGTTTCCGGGGAAGCGGGGGTTCTGGGCAAGGGAAAAAAGGAAGAGGTTACGCGAGGACAACAGAGAGAGGAGTGCCCACCTCTCAGCTGCAAAAAAATGCGTAAGCCTGGGCTTCCTTTCCTTTCCTCTTTGCCCAGGGCTCTCCCTCTCTCCCTCCTTCCTTCCTTCCCTCTCTCTCTCAGAACAAACAGACGCTCCGCCAGAGCCAGGCTTCCTCTTGCTCCATCCAGACGGATTCCTTTCTATAAATACTCGCCTTCCTTCCCTCCCTCCGCTCCCAAAACACGGGGCACTGCCACGGCCAGAATGCAAAAGCCGGTGGCTCCACACCCAAATAACACACTGATGTGGGTGTTGTTACTGGGTGCTTTCGAGTCATTTCCAGCTCATGGGGCTGCTCAAAAAAGAGAGGCCGTTGCCTTCCTCCAACACACCTGGCCATTCAAACAATAACAATATCAATATCAATATTGCTACTAATAATAATAATATTGATGGCGCGAGGCAGGCCAAAAACGTAGCTTAAATACTTGTCTCTTTTTCTATCTATTCATCCATCCATCCTCTTTCTTTCTTGTCTGTCTATCCATCCATCCATCCACTTGTCTCTCTCTTCCTCTCTTGTTTGTCTATCTATCTATTTGTCTGTCTGTCATCCATCCATCCATCCATCTATCCATTGATCTATCCAATATCTCTCTCTCTTGTCTGTCCATCCATCCATGCATACATCTATCCACTTGTCTATCCATTCTCTCTCCCTCTCATCTGTCTCTGTCTGTCTGTCCATCTATCCATCCTAATCTCTCTCATCTATCTTTCTATCTATCTATCTGTCTATCTTCCTATCGATCGACCAACCAACCAACCTATCTATTATCCTATCTCTTTCTCTCTGTGTAACCCTCTGTCTGTCTATTATCTACCTACCTACCTAACTTCATACCTAATTTCCTATCTATCTATAAAAATCTCCAGCAAGCCTGCAAAGAATGAGGACGTACTTCATCAGTGTCACAAATGGATGGTGAAGCAACAGCTCCCCTGGTGGCCAGAATCCCCTCATGAAGCTGGAATGTTAAATAGCCTCTGTGTGTCTGTCTATATATGTTGTGTGTCTACGGCTTTGAATGTTTGCCATGTATGTGTACATTGTAATCCGCCCTGAGTCCCCTGCAGGGTGAGAAGGGCAGAATATCAATACTGTAAATAAATAAATATCTACCTTCCTAAAAATCTATCCATCCATCCATCCATCCATCCATCCACTCATCTATGCATCATCTCCCTCATCTGTCTGTCTGTCTGTCTGTCTGTCTATCTATCTATCTATCTATCTATCTATCTATCTATCTATCTATCTATCTATCTTCCCATCCATCTTTCTATCAATCAATCGATCAATCAACCAACCAACCAATCTACCTTCTTATCTATCCACCCATCCATCCGTCTTGTCTGTCCGTCTACCTATCTACCTTCCTATATATTTATCCATCCACTCATCTATGCATCCTCTCCCTTGTCTATATCTCTACCTACCTACCTACCTACCTACCTACCTACCTATCCTCCTATTCATCTTTGTATCGATCAACCAACCTACCTACCTTCCTGTCTCTGTCTGTCTGTCTATCTACCTACCTACCTTCCTATCTATCCATCCATCCATCCACTCATCTATCCACCCTCTCCCTTGTCTGTCTACCAACCTACCTACCTACCTACCTTCCTATCTATCTATCTGACTGCCTGTCTACCTACCCACCTACCTACCTACCTTCCTGTCTATCCATCCATCCACTCATCTATGCATTCTCTGTCATCTATCTATCTATCTATCTATCTATCTATCTATCTATCTATCTATCTATCTATCTATCGTCCTATCAATCTTTGTTTAAATTGATCAACCAACCTACCTTCCTATCTGTCTATCTACCTACCTATCCATCCACTCATCTATACATCCTCTCCCTTGTCTGTCTGTCTGTCTGTCTGTCTGTCTTTATCTATCTATCTATCTATCTATCTATCTATCTATCTATCTATCTTCCTATCTAGTGATCGATTAACTGACCTACCTTCCTATCTATCTATCTGCCTGCCTGTCTACCTACCCACCTACCTACTTATCTATCCATCCATCCACTCATCTATGCATCCTCTCCATCCCTTGTCTGTCTGTCTGTCTATCTATCTATCTATCTTTATTTCTTTCTTTCTTTCTTTCTTTCTTTCTTTCTTTCTGCTATTTTTCCTTCCTTCCTCCCTATCTATCTATCCATCCCATCCGACCCACCCACACACCCATCCATCCATCCATCCATCCATCCATCCTCTCATCTATGCCTCCTCTCCCTTGTCTGTCTGTCTGTCTGTCTGTCTATCTATCTATCTATCTATCTATCTATCTATCTATCTATCTATCTTCCTATCTATTGAGCGATTGATCAACCGACCTACCTTCCTATCTGTCTGTCTATCTACCTACCTTCCTATCTATCCATCTATTCATCCATCCCCCCCATCTGACTAGGCCAGGCCTGCTAGCAGAGCGAGGTCTTCCACTGCGACCTAAGTTGCGGCATTTCCAAAGGAAGGAGAGGAAGCTTACTTTGGTGTGAAATTCCATCTTGGTCCTCAGCAGCTTGAGGTAGACGCTGCACAGCTGGCCGTAGCCTTCGCTCAAGTGGCCCTGAGGAGGGAGGGAGGGAGCGAGGGAGGGAGGAGAACAAAGGGACCTCAATGGGGGAATGAATGTGGGAGTCTCCACCTCGGCCTCCCCATGCTTGCGCCTCCCACTCACCCACATCCGACTCATGTCGCTCAGCTCACTCTTGAACCTCACCGAGTCCTTCAAGACCTGTGGAGAAAGAGGAAGAGAAGTGTGGAGTGCGAGGGAGTGGGTGGGCCTTCAAGAAGGAGGTGGGGTCTTCGGGAAGGAGGTGGGATCCCACATAAAAGCAGATGGAAAAATTCTCTGGTGAGATATCAAGGCTGAAGCAGATAAGTGAGGGAGCATATATATACAGCCTGCCAGATTTCAGTGGGTTCAACTGGTCTTCAATGCTTACATTGGGGTGCCCATCGCGTAGGAGTTTGTGGAAGACGTGGCAGAACTTCCAGCAGAGGACGGCGTTGCTGGAGAGCGGCAGGCGGTTGACGGCCGACCAGAAAGTGTGGGCTCCTTTCTCATGGTGCGTGCCCAGGATGCAGGGTGCCAGCGGGGAACAGCGCTAAGGAAAGTCAGGCAGGGTGATGGGAGGGAGGGTGGCCTTCCCATGGAACCCGGTGGGACAAATAGAGGGATGGCGGTCCGCACTCTCCTTCCTTCCTTGCTTCCCTCTCTGTGTGTCCTTTGCCCTCACTGAACCTCCCAGGGTAGGAGGAGAGGAAAAGGAAGGGAGGAAAAAGAGGAAGGAAGGAGGGAGAAAGCAAACAGGATGAAAGAAGGGGAGGAAAAGGAGGGAAGGGAAGAAAGAAGGAAGGAAGGAGGGAAGAAAGGAACAGGTGGAAAGGAAGGAAATAAATAAATGTTTTGAAATATCTCCTAGATAGAGATATAGATAACTAAAGTAGTAGTGAGTAATAACTATATTATTATTAGTAGTAATAGTAGTAGTATGTTTTCAATGTTTTGACATATCTCCTAGATAGAGAGACAGATATCGAAAAGAGAGGTGCTTAATACATAAATTATTGTTATTATTATTATTTAAATGTTTTGCTATATCTCCTAAATAGAGATACAGATAACGGAAGGAGAAGCAGGTAATATATTATTATTATTATTATTAATTATTATTATTAATAACTAGCTGTCCCCTTGCCACGTGTTGCTGTGGCCCAGTCTGTATATATGTGTTTTGTGTGTATATATATGTATATATATATATATATATGTTTGTGTATATGTGTGTTTGTGTAATATGTGTTTTTGCGCATGTGTTGTAATGTATTTTTGTTATTTGGCCCTTTAAGCCCCTACCACTGTGTTTTTCAGTGTTTTTATGAGTGATGGTCACTTGTTGGCCTGAGAGGTGTCTTGTGTCCAAATTTGGTATCAATTTGTCCAGTGGTTTTTGAGTTCTGTTAACCCCACAAATGAACATTACATTTTTATTTATATAGATATTAAATTAATATTAATATTATTTAATAAATAATAATATATTATTTAATAATACATATTATATTATTATAATGTATTATTTTATTATAATACAATATATAATAATATATTATTTAACATATTCTATAATATATATTAATAATATATTATTATTTATTAATAATATATTATATTATTATAATGCATTGTTATATTATTATATATTATATATATTATATATAATAATATAATATATATTAAATAATAATATATTATTTAATATATTATATAAATAATATGTTAAATAAATAAATAATAATAATTGTGATGATGATAATGACAATACTGCTGTTTTATATGTTTTTGAAACAAAGTTAAATTGATTATATAGAGGGGGGGGGGAAGAATATGGGAAGGAGAAAGGGATGGCAAGAGTGACTCTGGTCCTATAGAACCCTGTAAACCTTGAACACAGAGGAAGGGCTGTCTTGTCTTGGTGCATGTGCAGAGTGCATTCCCCTCCCCCCATCTAATATGGATCCTTCCGGAAACTATATGCTCCAGCCTTCTCCTGAAAGGATATTCCTGGCATGCTTCTCCTTGACCGCCACTTCCTGAGCGTTGATGGCCTTGTTGATGCTGACTGTCTGGAAAAGAAAGAAAATTAAAAAAAAAGGTCAGGAGGAAAGATTGTGGCTCTGGGGATTGTAGGAATTCTTGACAGGAAACAATCAGGGCCAGCTATCAAAAGATCCCGCCCTGGGCAGGAAGCAGCCAGGCTTTGAAGCTGCAAGGCTCTTAGATGCTAATCAAGCTGGCCAATGGCAACATTAATTGTCAAACAGGCAAGAGTTTTTTTCTCCCACCCTGAACATCATTCTACTAAACTTCCCATGCCTAGTTTCCAACAGACCTCACAACCTCTGAGGATGCCTGCCATAGATGTGAGTGAAACGTCAGGAGAGAATGCTTCTGGAACATGGCCAGGCAGAGATGCGGATCAGTAGATGGATAGAACGTCAAGAGAGAGAGATGAATGGTAGAGGGATGGAGAAATAAGTAGATAGATGATGGATGGATAGAAAGGTAGATAGGTAAGTGAATAAATAAGTAAAGAGGGAGAGATGAATATAGAGCTGGAAGAATGGATGGGGGAAGAAGTGGATCAATAAGTAGATGACAGAGGAAGACAGAGAAAGAGAGGGCTAGTAAGTAGGTAGAAAAAGAGAGAATAGAATAGCACATGGTACAGCATGCAACAAAATTAAATGCACGTTCTATAGGCAGAATTACAAAAACAAAAGGACCCATCCTTCTACACTCCCATTGCTATTGCACAACCCCATAATGCCACATTAGTGTGAATCCATATTCAATATAATCACAGCTCTAGTAGAATAAAAACCCTCCATCAGCCTATTTGTCCTTGTTTTTTTATCCTATTATTATTATTATTATTATTATTATTATTATTATTATTATTATTAGATACATAGAGTTGGAAGGGAGATCCTGTCTAAGCCACCTGCTGCCAGGCAGGAAGATAGAATTACTATTATATTATGTTATTATTATTATTATTATTATTATTATTATTATCGTTCAATTATTGTAAAATAAAAAAATTATAAACAAACTCCTAGAGCTGGAAGAAATCCCCAAGACTATACAGTCCACCCCACTATATTATTATTATTATTATTACTACTACTACTACTACTACTACTATTTACTATTATTATTATTAGACTCCTAGAGTTGGAAGAGACCCCCAAAGCCATCCTGTCCACTCCTATCATTATTATTATTATCATTATTAATATTATTATCATTATTATTATATCATTACTAGCAGTCCCCTGCCACGCGTTGCTGTGGCCCAGTCTGGTGATCTGGAAAATAAAGTAATGAGAAATGTTTGTTTCAAATATATGTAATTTCTTTATGCTTGTGGGTAAACAGTATTTCTTGTTGTTTCTCTGTCAGTGTTGAGAGTGTCTGGTTTGCCTACTCTGGAATATACAACATATCATAGACCTTCTTTAAGAGTCTCTTTCAAATCTATGATACTATATCTGTGTGTGTGAGAGAGAGAATCATATCTATCTATATCTCTGGCTGGATGGCTCTTTGTCAGGAGGGCTCTGATGACATTTTCTTGCCCTGGTGAAGAGAGTTGGACTAGATGGCCTTAAGTATTTTCTGTTGGTCATGGGGGTTCTGTGTAGGAAGTTTGCCTCATTTCTGTCATTTGTGGGTTTCAGAATTATCTTTAATTGTAGTGAACTATAAATCCCAGTAACTATAAATCCCAAATCTCAAGGTCTATTTCCTCCAAACTCCATCTGAGTTCATATTTAGGCATATGGAATATTTGTGTCAAGTTTGGTCCAGATGCATCATTGTTTGAGTCCACAGTGCTCTCTGGATGTAGGTGAACTACAACTCCCAAACTCAAGGTCAATGCCCACCAAACCCTTCCAGTGTGTTCTGTTGGTCATGGAAGTCCTGTATGCCATGTTTGGTTCAATTCCATCATTGGTGGAGTTCGGAATGCTCTTTGATTGCAGGTGAACTATAAATCCCAGCAACTACAACTCCCAAATGTCAAGGTCTATTTCCCTTAAACTCCCTCTGTGTTCATATTTGGGCATATGGAATATTCTTGCTAAGTTTGGTCCAGATCCGTCATTGTTTGAGTCCACAGTGCTCTCTGGCTGTGGGTGAACTACAATTCCCAAACTCAAGGTCAATGTCCACCAAATCCTTCCAGTTTTTTCTGTTGGTCATGAGAGCCCTGTGTGTTAAGTTTGGCCCAATTCCATCATTGGTGGAGTTCAGAATGCTCTTTGATTGTAGGTGAACTATAAATCCCAGCAACGACAATTCCTAAATGACAAAATCATATTTTTTTTGAGTGGAGGACATACATTGGATTGTTAGGTGTCTTGTGTCCAAATTTGGTGTCAATTCCCCCAGTGGTTTTTGAGTTCTGATGGTATCACAAACTAACATTACATTTTTATTTATATAGATTAGACCCCCTAGAGTTGGAAGAGACTCCCAAGGCCACCCAGTCCATGCCATCATCATCATCATCATCATCATCATCATCATCGTTCCATTATTATACATGTAAAATAAAATAAAAATAATAAAATAATTAGTACTCCTAACGCTGGAAGAAATCCCCAAGGCCATCCAGTCCATCCCCACTATATTATTATTATTTCATTATTAGACTCCTAGAGTTGGAGGAGACCCCCAAGGCCATCCAGTCCACCCCTATTATTATTATTATTATTATTATTATTATTATATCATCATCATCATCATCATCATCATCATCATCATCATCACCATTAGACTCCTAGGGTTGGAAGAGACCCCAAAGGCCATCCACTGGATTATTATTCTATAATTATGATTATATTATTCTATAATAATATTACTATTTTCCTGCCTAGCAGAAGGGGGTTGGACTGGATGGCCCTTTGGTCCCTTCCAACTCTAGGAGTCTAATACTACTATTACTACTAATAATAATAATTGATAATAATAACAACAATAAATAGTAAAATAATAATAATATTATCTTGAGAATGAGGATGGAATCGTCTTCCCTGGAGGCTTTGTAACAGAGGCTGGATGGCCATCTGCCAGGAGGGCTTTGATTGTGGTTTTCCTGCCCGGCTTTGAGATTTGTCTTTGGTATCGAAGGGGCTTTCTTGCACAAGGCCTGGACCAAAGAGCAGCAGGAGAGGTCAAGGATCTTGCAACACTGACCACAAGCTTCCTCTCCAAGGAAGAAGAAGAAGCTGCTCTGTAGCTGCCTCCGCCTCTGGGTTCAGTTCCCTATTTTGAGCACAGAGCAATGCAAAGGGAGCACTTTGGTGATGCTTTTCCTTCAGACAGCAGAACGGGGTTGGACCGGATGACCTTTGGGGTCCCTTCCAACTCTAGAAGGACAATAATAATAATACTAATACACAGATAATAATATTATCTTCCTGCGTGGCAGAACGGGGTTGGACTGGATGGTCTTTGGGGGTCTCATCCAACTCTAGGAGGCCAATAATAATAATAATAATAATAATAATAATAATAATAATAATAATTTTTATTTTAAAGATGTTTGACACAGCTCCCACCCTCCACCCGCTTCCCCCAGACATACAATTTACACCCAATAAACATACAATAAACTACAGAAATTACATTTGAAATATCAGTTTTAATCTCAATTTTTCCACTCCACATCTAAATGCATTCCCTAAATAATTCTTAATGGGATCCCACATACTCTTAATTATTATAACATATTCTATGTTGTCTATATTGCTCAATTTACAATTTGTTATCTGGTTTTAGAGAGAGTTGGAAAGATGAAACAACAACAGCATAGTGATTTTGTTTGCTGTGTACTAATCTTGTTATGTATCTAATAATAATAATAATAATAATAATAATAATAATAATAATGTAATTCTAATTGGCAGGAGGTCAGACTGGATGGCCTTTGAGGGTCCCCTTCCAACTCTAGAAGTCTAATATAAATAAATTATATATGTATGTGTGTGTGTGTGTGTGTGTGTGTGTATATATATATGTATATATATATATAGTGGTATAGTACAATATAGTAATATATACTATTGTGCTATGCTAATAATATAATATATTGTATATACCTAAAATATTAATAACATAATATATATACCATACATATAATATTGATAATATTATAATGTAATACAAAATAATAATAATAATACAATATAATATATATATTATATACTATAATATAATATTGATTATATTTAATGTACTGCAATATAATAATAATACAATATAATATATATATACTATAATATAATATTGATAATATTTAATGTAATGCAATATATTATAATGTAATACAAAATAATAATAATAATATATTATATACTATACATATAATATTGATATTATTTAATGTACTGCAATATAATATTATAATGGAATACAAAATAATAATAATATATACTATACATATAATATTGATAATATTTAATGTACTGCAATATAATATTATAATGGAATACAAAATAATAATAATACAATATAATCATATCTAATAATAATATTCTGATATACTAATACGAATCTATTAAATGTAGTTACTACTGATACTATACAGGTGGTTGTGAGTTTTCCAGGCTGTCTGGCCATGTTCCAGAAGCATTCTCTCCTGACGTTTTGCCCACATCTGTGGCGGCCGGGTGTCCTCAGAGGTTGTGAGGTCTGTTGGAAACTAGGCAAGTGATAATATATAATGATAATACCATTTTATGATGGTATATTTGCATATTTGAAATTGTCACGTTTTGGATCGTGAGCCGCTTTGGAGTAATACATACACAGATAGATAGATAGATAGATAGATGATAGATAGATAGATAGATAGATAGATAGATAGATAGATAGATAGATAGATAATATTGTCTTCCTGGCTCAGTGCCTCTCCTTCCTTCCTTCCCGGCACTAATTGGGGATTTCGGCTGTGATGTCACCGGCAGCCAATCAGGGAGGGGCAGGGACTCCCCTCTGTCCCCCTCCCCATTTCGGAAGAGGGCGCTTCCCCCAAGAATGGAGGATGGAGGAAGAGGAGGAAGAAGAGAAGGAAGAAAACGATGAGAATGAGGAGGAAGAAGGGATGGGGACGGGGTCTTCCCCGAAGGAAGAAAATAGAAGGAAGAGGAGGAAGGGCAGAGGAAAGAAGAGGAGGGGAAGGGAGGAAGGAAGAAGAGGAGGAATAGAAGGAAGAGGAGAAAGAAGAGAAGGAAGAGAAACGGGATAAGGAGGAGGAGATTCCCCAGATGGAAGGAGGGAGAAGCCTTCCACCTCTTCCTCCTCCTCCTCCTCCTCCTCCTCCTCCTCCTCCTCCTCCTCTTCTCTTCTTCCTCCTCCTCCTCATCTTCTTCTTCCTTCTCTTCTTCCTCCTCCTTCTCTTCTTCCTCTTCATCAGAGGGACCCGGCTGCTTCTGACTTACCGTCTTGCCCACCTCCATGGTCCTCCTTCCCTTCCTCGGGCGACTGCGGGGCGGATGCCCATGCCCGGCCCACCCTCTTCCTCTTTCTCCTCCTCCTTCTCCTCCTCTTTCTCCTTCCCTCCTTCCTTCCTCTTCCAGGCGCTGCTGCTGCTCCTGCTGCCGTGCACCATCATCTCATCAGAAGCAAGCTAGCAAGCGGGGGCGCGCCTGGGAGGACAAAAGGCCGTTGGGAGGGGAGGAAGGAGAAGAAGAAAGGAGAGGAGGGGGAGAAAGGAAGGAAGGAAGAGTGAAAGGGATTCCCTGCCCCAAAGGCAGCAAAATAAAGAGACAATGCAAAAGGTCCCCCAGGCTGTAGGGAATATAGCTCCCCTAAAGGCATCCTTTCTTCTCTTACTGTTTCCCATCTTCCTTTCTCCTTTCCTTCCCTTTCTTACTTCCTTCTCTCCCTTCCCTCTGTTTCCTACCTCCTCCTTTTCTCTATTTCGCTGTTTTCTCCCTCCCTTTCTTTTCCTTCCCTCTGTTTCCTACCTCCCTTTCTCCCTTCCTTTCTTCTCTTTCTGGTTCCTATCTTCCTTCCTACCTCCTTTCCCTTTGTTTCCTTTACCCCATCCTTCCTTCCTGCTTTCCCTTCTCCTCTCCCTCCCCTTTCTTTTTTCTTTCTCCCTTTCTTCTCTTCCCTCTTTTTTCTACCTCCCTCCCTTTTCTTTCTATTTCCTACCTTCCTTCCTTCCCTTTCTGTTTCCTATCTCTCTTCCTTCCTTCTTCTTCTTTTCTTCCTTCCCACTGTTTTCTACCTCCCTCCCTTTCTTCACTTCCCTGTTTCCTAACTCTATCCCTTTCTCCCTTCCTTCCCTGTTTCCTACCTCCCTTTCTCCCTTCCTTTCTTCTCTGTTTCCTATCTCCCTTCCTTCTTTTTCTTTCCTATCTCTCTGCCTTCTTCCCTGCTTTCCTTTCTTCTTTCCCATCCCTCTGCTTTCTACCTCCCTTTTGTTTTTTCTTTCTCCCTTTCCGCTATTCCCTTTTTTCTCCTTCTTTTCTTTCGTTCCTTTTCTTTCTATTTCCCACCTTCCCTTTTTCTTTCTTCTCTTTCCGACTTCCCTCCTTTTCTTCCTTCCTTCCCTTCTTCTCTCCCTTTCCTTTCTGTTTTCTACCTTCCTACCTTTCTTTCCTTATCCCTTTTTTTACTTCCCTGTTTTCTACCTCCCTCTTTTCTTCTCTTCCTCCCCTCTACTTCCTACTTCCCTTCCTTCCTTCTCTTTCTCTCTTTCTTCCTTCCTTCTTTTTCCTTTCTTCTTTCCAGTTTCCTCTCTCTCTCCTTTCCTTCCTTCCTTCTCTGTTTCCTACCTGCTTCTCTTCCTTCCTTTCTTCTCTCCCTTCCCTTTCTGTTTTCTACCTCCCTACCTTTCTTCCCTTCCTTCCCTCTATTTCCTACTTCCCTCCCTCTCTTTGGTGAGACCACCAAAGAAAAAGAAAACATTGGGGAGCATCAATTCGATGCTATAGAAGAGACCTAGGCTAACTAAGGCCCTCCAGGTGTTTTGGACTTCAACTCCCACAATTCCTAGCAGCCGGTAGGCTGCTAGGAATTGTGGGAGTTGAAGTCCAAAACACCTGGAGGGAAGGCCCAAAAGATAAGCATTAGATTGGAGTAAACAGGGTATTATTGAGCAGCCTGGCCTCCTCCTCCTCCTCCCTTGGCTTGCCATCCAACCCACTGACCCAGTTTTATGGCTCCCGCAGGGCTTCCTTCCTTCCTCCACAGGGAAGGGAGGGAGGGAAGAAGGAAGGGAGGGTGGAAGTCCTATCTGCCCAGAAGACCAAGGGCAAAAGGGAAAGAAGGCTCTGCGCCAGGAAAGAAGGGGAAAGAGCCCTCGCCCTGCTTTCGCCGCCATCGATCCGGTTATTTTTAGTCTCCTTTCCGGCCAGTTTGTTCTTGCCAGGCAGCCCAGGATCCGAGCAGAGACTGGGAACGGCTTAGGAAGGAAGAAAGGAAGGAAGGAAAGAAGGAAAGCAGGAGGGAGAGCAGGAAGGATTGATAGGCAGATAGATAAATACATGGATGGAAGGAAGGCTGGATAGGAGGGAGGGAGGAAGATAAGACAGGAGGGAAGGAAGAAAGGAAAAAGGAAGGAAGGAGGGTGGGAAAGGAGGGAGGAAGGCAGGAAGGAAGGAAGAAAGAAGGAGAGGAGGGTGGGAAAGAAGAAGAGAGGGATAGGAGGAAGGGAGGAGGAAAGGAGGAGGGAAAAAGAAAGGAAGGAGGGTGGGAAAGAAGGAGAGAGGGAGAGGATGGAAGAAGAAAGGAGGAGGAAGGAAAACAGGAAGGAGGAGGGTGAGAAAGAGGAAAAGAGGGAGAGGAGGGAGAAAAAAGGGAAGGAGGGAAGGTGGGAAGGAAGGAGAGAGGGAGAGGATGGAAGGAAGAAAGGAGAGAGGAAAAAGGGAAGGAAGGAGGGTAGGAAAGAAGGAGAGAAGGAGGGAGAGGATGGAGAAAGGGAGAGGGAAGAAGAAGGAAAAAAGGAAGGAAGGAGGGTGGGAAAGAAGGAGGGAAGGAAGGAAAAAAGGAAGGAGGGTGGGAAAGGAAGGAGGTAGGCAGCGAGGGAGGGAAGGAAGGAAGGAAAAAAGGAAGGAAGGGGGGTGAGAAAGAAGGAGAGGAGGAAGGAAGGAAAAAAGGAACCTCTGAGGATGCCTGCCACAGATGCAGGCGAAACGACAGGAGAAAATTCTTCTAGAACATGGCCATAGAGCCCGAAAAACCTACAACAACCCAACAACAACAATTTACTTGCCTCTTGTTATTGCTCGAGTGGGGGACAACATAACTTAAATTCCCATATTCCTATCTATCTATCTATCCATCCATCCATCCATCCACTAACCCATCCTCTATCTCAGCCATCCATCCTTTCAGTCTGTCTATCTATATGTCTGTTGTCTGTCTATCTATATATCATATATTGTTTATTTATTTATGATATTTCTATGCCGCCTTTCTCAAGCCTGAAGGCAACTCAAGGCGGCTTACAAATTGGCAGCAATTTGATGCCATAACAATCTATCTATTCATCCATCCATCTAGCTTTATCAATCTGTCTATCCAATCATCTATCCACCCTCTATCATCTATTTTTCTTATCTATCTATCTATCTATCTATCTATCTATCTATCTATCTATGTCAGTCATTTATCCTTCCAGTCTGTCTATCTGTATGTCTAAATCAACTATCTATTATCGATCTTTATTGTCTATCCATCCACTCATCTATATCTATCTAACTATCATTCTGTCTATCTTTAGCATTATCAATCTATCTATCTATCCACTCGTCTATCCATCCTCTATCTATTATCTATCTTTATCATGAATCTATCCATCCACTCCTCTTTCTATTTATCTATCTCAGCCATTCATCCCTCCAGTCTGTCTGTATATCATCTATCTAGAAATCCATCCACTCATCTATCCATCCTCTATCTATTATCTATCTGTATCATCTATCTGTCTATCCACTCATCTATCTATCTATCTATCTATCTATCTATCTATCTATCTATATCTCTGTCTTTATCTCTCTCTATCTATCTATCCACTATCTATCTTCACCATCTATCCAGTTTCTCTGTGTGTCTATCCATCCACTCGTCAATTCATCTTTTATCTATCTATCTACCTCAGCCGTTCATCCTTCTAGTCCGTCTATCTGTCTGTCTGTCTTATCAATCCATCCACTCATCTATCTATCTATCTATCTATCTATCTATCTATCTATCTATCTATCTATCCACTCATCTATCCATCCTCTGTCTATCTGTTATCTATCTTTATCATCTATCTATCTATCCACTCATCTATCCTCTCAATCTGTCTATCGATCTATCTTTATCTCTATCTATCCACTCGTCTATTTATCTTCATCATCTGTCCAGTCTATCTGTGTGTCTATCCATCCACTCATCTATCCATCCTCTTATCTATCATCTGTCTGTGTGTCTATCCACCTATCTATTATCTATCTTTCTCACTATCTATCTACCCATCGTCAATCCATCCTCTCTCTCTCTCTCTCTCTCTCAGCCATTCATCCTTCCAGTCCGTCTATCTGTATGTCTATCTGTCTATCAATCCGTCCACTCATCTATCTATCTATCTATCTATCTATCTATCTATCTATCTATCTATCAATTCATCACTCATCTATCCACCCTCTATCTGTTATCTATCTTTATCATCTATCTGTCTATCTATCCACTCATCTATCCTATCTATCTATCTATCTATCTATCTATCTACTCGTTTATCCATCTTCATCATCTATCCAGTCTATCTGTGTGTCTATCTATCCATCCTATTACCTATCATCTGTCTATGTATCTATCCATCTTCTATCTATCTATTATCTATCTTTACTATCTATCTATCCATCCACTCGTCAATCCTACCTCTATCTATCTATCTATCTATCTATCTATCTATCTCAGCCATTCATCCTTCCAGTCCGTCTATCTGTCTGTCCGTCTATCTATCAGTCCGTCCACTCATCTATCTATCTATCATCTATCCATCTATTCATCAATCCATCCACTCATCTATCCACCCTCTGTCTATCTGTTATCTATCTTTATCATCTATCTATCTGTCTGACTATCCACTCATCTATCCTCTCAATCTGTTTATCATCTATCTATCTATCTATCTATCTATCTATCTATCTATCTATCTATCTATCTATCCATCCACTCGTCTAGCTATCTTCAACATCTATCCAGTCTATCTGTGTGTCTATCCATCCACTCATCTACCTATCCTCTTATCTATCTATCATCTGTCTGTGTAGCTATCCATTTTCTATCTATTATCTATCTTTATCACTACCTATCTATCCATCCACCCATCAATCCATCCTCTATCTATCTATCTATCTATCTATCTATCTATCTATCTATCTATCTCAGCCATTCATCCTTCCAGTCTGCCTATCTAATCGATCAATTGATCATCTATCCTGCCAAACTATTGTGTTTCTATAACCCTTTCGACATCTCCACTCTACAGGAACTGGCGGTCCTGTTGGGGAGGGAATGCTGGGAGATGTAGTCCAGGGATTGCAATTAAGGAAGGAAGGAAGTCAAACTTTATTTCTCTCCCGCCCTATCTCCCCATGGGGGCTCAGGTTGGTTCACAACATAAAAGACTATTGTTCAATACTATATAATACAACAACAGACCAAAACGATTTGAAATGAACACAACAGCGCAATCAACAATAACACTGTCTGGCCAATATTTCACTGGTGGAGCCACAAAGGCCCTCATCGCAGACTCCAAACAAAGGAATTAGGCCTAGACAACAAAAGAGTGTCTTTATTTTAATTATTTATGTTTATTTGTTTGTTTTGCGTATGCCCTTCTTCCTTTGTCCTCTTTGTTTTTGTTCTTTTTGGAACTCAATAAAAATACTTAATAAGGCATGGAGGGCACACTCCTTCCATAACCGTCCCTTGGTAATGTCAAACCATTGCTCGGTTTCCCATGTCTTTAAATAGCCAAGAGATAGAGATAGATAGATATATATAGCCCTGCCGCAGCACTTTGATAGAACTCCAGTCCCAAAGTATCAAAACCTATACATCCACAAATAGCTATAGCTCCCACTACGTAGGAAACACCAAAGTCCCTCCCACCAATGACATTGCAGGTTATTGTGAGTGCCATGAACGTACTGCCCACCAAACGCCATACTGCCCACTACACAAGTGAAAGCTTTCATACAGGGGCAATTTCATCCGAGATTTTATGTGTTTCCTCCACCACAGACACCCCAGTGTTCTTTTCTCTCAATTAGTGTGGAATTTGCATGACCCCACCCACTGCCTCTCCCATAACCCTTTGGGACGAGGATGGACTATGGATGATAGGACTTGCAATACCTTCACTCACTTCCCGAGACCACTGCGACCCTCACGAATTACGGACCCAGACCAAACGTGACACACAGACACCCCATAACCCACTTTACCTCCTGGTGTGGTTTGGGGGAGTATGGACCATGAATGGTGGGATTTACAGTGCTTTTAGAGACCACTGCGACCCCCACGAATGACAGACCTGGACCAAACATGGCATACAGACACTTCATAACCCACTTTACCTCCTGGTGCAGTTTGGGGGAGGATGGACCATGAGTGGTGGGATTTACAGTGCTTTCACTCATTTCCAGAGACCACTGCAACCCCCACGAATGACAGACCTGGACCAAATGTGACACACTGACACCCCCCCCCCCCATGATCTAATTTACACCCAGGTGTAGTTTGGTGGAGGATGTATCACACATGATGGGATTTGCAGTACGTTCACCTGATTTGGCTGYCACAGACCACTGTGATTCCCACGAATGAAGGACTTGGACCAAACATGGCACACAGACMCCYCCCCCCCCCCCCAATGACCAACACCACATAAGGGAGAACTGACCCATGCCTGTGGGAGTTATAGTTCACCCTGCAACCAGAGAACATTCTGAACCCACCAGTGACAACCTCTATATTTATTTATTTACTAGCTGTACCCACCACACATTGCTGTAGCCAACCTTCCCTCCCTCTTTCACTCCTTCTTTCTTTCTCTCCTTCCTTCCCTCCCTCCTTCCTTCCTTCCCCCTTTCTCTTTCCTTCTCTCCCTTCTTCCTTCTCTACCTATTCTTGGACTGTCACTCCCAGCAGTCCTCCTGATGATCTGTCTACCTACTACCTACCAGATTACACAGAGAAGCCATTGAAATCCACAAGCATGTGGACAATTTCAACAGAAAGGAAGAGACCATGAAAATGAACAAAATCTGGCTACCAGTATTAAAAAACTCTAAAATTACAACAGCAAAACAACAGAGAGGAAACAACCAGGCACAGATTAACACCTCCCAGCAAGAGATTTTCCCAGGCTCAGGCAGGCCTTCAAATGCTAATGAAAGTGATCAGCTGAAACATTCACACCTAACTGCAGCAGGGAAGAGCTCCTTGCCCCACCCCAGCCATTCCACAGATATATAAACCCATTGTCCTAATTCCAACAGACCTCACTACCTCTGAGGATGCTTGCCATAGATGCAGGCGAAACGTCAGGAGAAATGCCTCTAGAACATGGCCTATAGCCCGAAAAAACCCACAAGAACCTAGTGATTCCAACCATGAAAGCCTTCGACAATACTTTCTGCTATTTTTTGGGTGGGGTTTATGAGTGATGGTCACTTGTCAGTCTGTTAGGGGTGTAGTGTCCAAATCTGGTGTCAATTCGTGCAGTGGTTTTTGAGTTATGTTACATTTGAACATTACATTTTTATTTATATAGATTATTTATTTATGACCTTTATATGCTGCCCTTCTCACCCTGAAGGGGACTTATAGTGGCTTACAAGTAATATGTAAATACAATATGTTATATTATTACCATAGGACAATATTAGTATTACATATTACTATATTGTGCTATTTAGTTTTTATTTATTTATTGCCTATATTTATATTATATAGTATAATGCGATACCATTATACTGTAATATTATTAGTAATATTACATGTAATAAGAAATATATAATTATTATATTATGATTAATATTATATTGCATTACATTATAATATTATCAATATTATATGTGTATACAATATATTATATTATTAGCACAGCTCAATATTAGCATTATATATTACTATATTGTCCTATGCAACTACATTGTAATATTATTAGTAATTTTATATATAACACTAGCCGTCCCCTGCCAAGCGTTGCTGTGGCCCAGTCTGGTGATCTCGACAATAAAGCAATGAGAAAGTGTTGGTTTCTAATAGATGTAATGTCTTGATGCTTGTGGATAAACAGTACTTCTTGTTGTTTCTTTGTCAGTGTTGATGTGGAGATTGTCTGGTTTGCCCACCCTGGAACATGCAACATATCATTGTCCTTCTTTAGGGGTCCCTTTCAAGTCTATGATACTATATCTGTCATATACACGTGTGTGTGTATGAATCATATATATCTATCTATATCTATGGCTGGATGGCTCTTTGTCAGGAGGGCTTTGTTTACGCTTTCTTGCCCTGGTGAAGGGAGTTGGACTGGATGGCCTTCAGTATTTTCTGTTGGTCATGGGGGTTCTGTGTGGGAAGTTTAGCTCAGTTCTATCACTGGTGGGATTCAGAATGCTCTTGGATTGTAGGTGAACTATACATTTCAGTAACTACAAATCCCAAATGTCAAGGTCTATTTCCCCCAAACTCCATCTGTGTTTATATTTGGGCATATGGAATATTCGTGCCAAGTTTGGTTCAGATCCATCATTGTGCTGTCTGGATGCAGGTGTACTACAACTCCCAAACTCAAGGTCAATGCCCACCAAACCCTTCTAGTGCTTTTTGTTGGTCTTGGAAGTCCTGTGTGCCAAGTTAGGTTCAATTCCAATTCCATTGTTAGTGGAGTTTAGAATGCTCTTTGATTGTAGGTGAACTATTAATCCCAGCAACTACAACTCCTAAATGACAAAATCAATATTTTTGAGTGAAGGACATACATTGGGTTTGGTGTCCAAATTTGGTGTCAATTCGTCCGGTGGTTTTTGAGTTATTAATCCCACAAACGAACATTACATTTTTATTTATATAGATATTGTTCTATGCAACTACATTGTAATATTATTACGCTCTCTACGTGGGGTTGCCTCTGAAGACTGCCCGGAAGCTGCAGCAAGTCCAACGCGCGGCAGCCAGATTACTAACGGGGGCTGGGTACAGGGAGCACACCACTCCGCTATTACGCCAGCTCCACTGGCTGCCAATTAGCTTCCGAGCACAATTCAAAGTGCTGGTGTTGACCTATAAAGCCCTAAACGACTCCGGCCCTGTTTACCTCTCCGAACGTATTCTCCCCTACGAACCATCAAGATTATTATTATCATCTGGAGAGGCCCTGCTCTCGGTCCCACCGGCCTCGCAAGCGCGCCTGGTGGGGACGAGGGACAGGGCCTTCTCGGTGGTGGCCCTCGACTCTGGAACTCTCTCCTCTGGAGGCCAGAACCGCCCCATCCATCCTAACATTTAGGAAACTGGTGAAGACGTGGCTGTGGAGTCAGGCCTTCGATGAATGAGACAACACCATAGGACCCTGGATGGAAGTTGATGTAGATCCATCTTAATAGGACGACTGACCACTGTAGTTTTATATATAGTGTTTTCAAAGTTGTTTTTGTAATTGTGATATATGATATTTTAATGAGTGTATATGTTTTTTATGGCTGTAAACCGGGCTGAGTCCCTCAATGAGGTTGAGAAGCTCGGTATAGAAGACTGTGAAATAAATAAATAAATAATATTATATATAATATGAAATCTAAAATTATTACATTATTATTGGTATTATATTGTATTAGATAATAATATTATCAACATTATATGTATACATGTTAAATTATAAGCATAGTACAGGAGACAAGATGGAACTGTCTTCCTGGCCCTCTCTCTCTTCACTCTATATATGAAAGATGGATGGGAAAAGGAAAGGCTTAGGAGCTTTCCAGCTGCTGAGAACTACAACTCCCAGGCTCCCTTCCCCGTTCCCCAGACTGGCAAAGGCCTCTGGGAGTTGTAGTCCTGCAAAAGGCCTTTTTCCCAATTTATGCCCAACTCTTCTTCTTAGAATCATAGAATCCAAGAGTTGGAAGAGACCTCATGGGCCATCCAGTCCAACCCCCTGCCAAGAAGCAGGAATATTGCATTCAAATCACCCCTGACAGATGGCCATCCAGCCTCTGCTTAAAAGCCTCCAAAGAAGGAGCCTCCACCACACTCCGGGGCAGAGAGTTCCACTGCTGAACGGCTCTCACAGTCAGGAAGTTCTTCTTCATGTTCAGATGGAATCTCCTCTCTTGTAGTTTGAAGCCATTGTTCCGCGTCCTAGTCTCCAAGGAAGCAGAAAACAAGCTTGCTCCCTCCTCCCTGTGTCTTCCTCTCACATACTTATACATGGCTATCATCTCTCATCCTTCTCTTCTTCAGGCTAAACATGCCCAGCTCCTTAAGCCGCTCCTCATAGGGCTTGTTCTCCAGACCTTTTATCATTTTAGTCGCTCTCCTCTGGACACATTCCAGCTTGTCAATATCTCTCTTGAATTGTGGTGCCCAGAATTGGACACAATATTCCAGATATCCCAACATATTATTATTATATAATTACATTATTATATTATTAATATATTACTATATTACATTATTATATTACAAGGAGACAAGGTGGAATAGTCATCCTGGCCCTCTCTCTTGACATGAAAGATGGATGGGAAAGGGAGCTACAACTCCCAGGCTCCCCAGGCTGGCAAAGGCCTCTGGGAGTTGTAGTCCTGCAAAAGGCCTTTTTCCCAAGTCATGCCCAACTCTTCTTCTACATTGTTGTCATCCCTTTCAGCTTCATTTTATGCCTCCAAGTGGGTTTTATGGTATTTCATGGCTCTAAACGGGTTTGATTCCATTGCATGGCTCCAAATGGGGTTGCTCAGGCCCCGCCCACTCCATCTCCTCAAAAGGAGAGGCAAAACTACGTTTCCCAGCATGCCCTTCGCTGGGGAAGGGGCTCCATGAGGACCACAGGGCAGTCGTTTAAACCCCTCCATAGGCATTTCCGGTTCCGCCGTAGTTACAAGCTCCCCGCGCGTGGACTACAACTCCCAGCCCCCCCGAGGACCACGGAGGCGGTGAGAGGAGGCGCAAGGGACGCCGGGAGTTGTAGTTCGGCCCCTGCCTGCGGCCTACCTGCCCCTTCTCGAAGGCTTCGCGCTCCATGGCGGACTCTCCCCCGCCTCCGCCTCCGCCGCTCCCTCCTGCCGCCCCCGGGGAGGCGCCGCGCCGGCCCAGCAGGCCCAAAGGGGCGCCCGCGACGTGGCGGCCCGAGGAGCGCTCCATCGCGGACCCCGCTCTGAGAGGAATTCGGCAGGCCTCACTGCTTTTCCGATTGGCCCGGCAGGCCGCCAATCATGCCTGTCCCACGCCGCGATTGGAGGAAAGTGCTAAGGAAGGCGGGGCTCTGAAGCTCTCCTCTTATTTCGCCCCGCCCCGCCCTGCCCCTCGCGCCGCTATTGGCCAAGATGAGCTGCCACTCATGCCTTCCCCGAGCTGCTATTGGAAGAAAGTCCTAAATAAAGCGGGGCTTTGGGTTTCCCCCGCCCACCCGCCCCGCGAGTGGAGGAAAATCCTGAGAAAGGTGGAGCTTTGAGTTTCCCCCGCTTTCAGCCCGCACCGCCTATTGGCGGAGAAGCACCGCCACTCATGCTTTCCCTGCGCTGCGATTGGACGAATGGCTTTAATTCGGCGGGGCTTTGAGGCTCCCCCCGCTCACCCGCGCCGCGATTGGAGGAAACGCCTGAAGGAGGCGGGGCTTTGAGTCTCTCCTCCTTTTTCACCCCTCCCTCTCGCGCCGCCACTCATGCCTTCCCCGCGCTGCGATTGGACGAATGTCCTGAATGAGGCGGGTCTTATTATTATTATTAAATGGATTGATTCCACTGATTTGGGCCTGCCTACCATTCCAATGGTGACCACTAGGGGGCGGACCTCCCTTACTAATGAATGCAGAGGAAGCCTCTCTTAGGTCTGCTGATTGTGGGTGGACTACAACTCCCATAATTCCGGACTCTGGTTGTGGGTGGATTACAACTCCATAATTTTGGACTCTGCTTGTGGGTGGACTACAACTCCCATAACTCTGGAGTCTGCTTTGGGTGGACTAGAACTCCCATAATTCTGGAGTCTAGTTGTGGGTGGACTACAACTCCCATAATTCTGGAGTCTGGTTGTGGGTGGACTAGAACTCCCATAACTCTGGAGTCTGGTTGTGGGTGGACTGCAACTCCCATAATTCTGGGGTCTGGTTGTGGGTGGACTATAACTTCCTTAACTCTGGAGTCTGCTTGTGGGTGGACTACAACTCCCATAACTCTGGAGTCTGCTTTGGGTGGACTAGAACTCCCATAATTCTGGAGTCTGGTTGTGTCCCATCATGCTGTATTCGGATTGTGAGTGGGCTACGACTCCCACTGTGCTGTGCTATTTTCATTGTGGGTGGATTACAACTCCCATTGTACTTGTTTGTGAACTACAACTCCCATCATTCTGCGTTCTTTTGTAGTGGGTGGGCTACAACTCCCATCATGCTATTTTGATTGAGTGTGGACTACAAATCCCATCATGCGATGTGTTTTTGATTGTGGGTGGACTACAACTCTCCCCCCGCCAAAATATCCTAGGTAGATACAAACATATTTTCACTTTTATTATATAGATAGAAAAAGTATAAAACATAAATAGATATATATAATAAAAAACCAAATATTAGGAGGAAATCTTAAATAGGATTAAATTAATATCATAGATTCCTTGAGGCAGAGTGGAGGGCCTCATCGGCCTTCTCCATTCAGCTCCAGCTCATTGACGTACTCCTGGACCCATCGCTCAGCCGGGTTGGAGCAGACCTCACGCCCCTTGCGAGTGATGAACCTGCAGCGGGAATGAACAGCGGGATATCAGTACTCTTAACAGCAATAATGAGAGTCTCCTTTGGGAGAAAAGAAGTATAATAATAATAATAATATAAAATAATAATAATATAAAATAATATCATCATCATCATCTTTCACTTTGGGAGAAAAGAAGCATAATAATAATAATAATAATAATAATAATAATAATATAAAATAATAATAATATAATAATCATTCACTTTAAGTGAAAAGAAGCATAATAATAATAATGATGATGATAATAATAATAATAATAATAATAATAATAATAATAATAATAAGTCTTAGCCACTTTTAAGTCTTATTTGGGAGAAAAAAGGAGAATAATAATAATATATTAATAAGTGTCCAACGTGTGATCCAATTCAACAACCAGCCTAGTGATCTTGTTTGCTCTGTACTAATTTTGTTGTGTTTATAATAATAATAATAATAATAATAATAATATAATAATAATCAGCCACTTTAAGTCTCCCTTGGGAGAAAAAAAGCAGGATAATAATAATAATAATAGTAATAATAATAATAAATATATAAAATAATATATAATAATAATAACAACCAGCCACTTTAAATCTTCCTTGGGAGAAAAGTCACATAATAATAATAATAATAATAATAATAATAATAATAATAATAATAATAATAATAATAATAAATAAATAATCAGCCACTTTAAGTCTCCCTTGGGAGAAAAGAAGCAGAATAATAATAGTAATAACAATAAATATAAAATAATATATAATAATAATCAGCCGCTTTAGGTCTCCCTTGGGAGAAAAGAAGCAGAATAATAATAATAATAATAATAATAATAATAACAATAAATATATAAAATAATATATAATAATAATCAGCCACTTTAACTCTCCTTCGGGAAGAAAAGAAGTAGAATAATAACAATAATAATATACAATAATAATAATAATCCACTTTAACTCTCCTTTCGGAGTAAAGAAGGATACAAATAATAATAATAATTTAATAATAATGATTATAATAACATATATTATTAAAAATGCATAAATATATAAAATATAGTAATAATAATAATAATAATAATAATAATAATAATAATAAGCATCCTTACACAATGCCAGGCTGCGAGCAGCGGCTGTTGGTCTCGTAGTAGTCAACCACGTGGCTCCGTGGGATCTTCCTCAGCGTGTAAGTGAAGCAGCAAGACGTCGGTGGGTCCGATCCCACTGCAAGAAAAGGGGAGAGTCCTATTAGTTATATTCTGTCTTCCCTTATGGCAGAAGGACTGGATGGCCTCTTGGGGACCCTTCCAACCCTATGAATGCCAACCTGGGGTTGTAATAGTTGTAATAATGTAATAGTAATCTCTCTTCCTTTATGGCAGAGGGAGTTTGGATGACCTTTAGAGGTCCCTTCTGACTCTATGATTCCAATAATAGTAATAATCACAATTAACAGATACTAATGTAATAATAATTAAGCAGAGGCTGGATGGCCATCTGTTGGAAGGGTTTGGGTGGGGCCATAAGGGGGTTGGATTGGATGGCCTCTTGGGGACCCTTCAAGCTCTATACTACAAGCTGAACATGGGTCAACAGTGCGATGCAGCAACTAAAAAGGTCAATGTGATAGCCTCTAGGGTTCTATGAAACCCCCTTCTGCCCTCAGGTTGGCCCATATGTGTGTCTACACTACAGCTCCCAAGACCTCCACTTGGAAGGGAGTATGCAGTGCTCCAAATACTGGCTAAAATAGAGAACAGTTTCCAGGTCGGTTTGAGTGGGGAATCCGCTCCAGGCTTTGGATGGAGCTCTCCATGGTCTGATGCCATTTGGGAGCAACAATCAGTACCTCGGAGAGCTCCTTCGCAGTGCCAAGTAAGACCCGGAGTGGAATTTCCTACCTTAACTGACCTGGATCCCCATCTGTTTATATATTTATCATATATGTTTATTATTATTGGGAGTGATGTTATATTAAATATAATAATAATAATAATAATAATAATAATAATAATAATAATAATAATTGGGTCTGATCCTCCAGATCTCTACTTTCTCTCTATTATAACTCTCTTAATAATAATAATAATAATAATAATAATAATAATAATAAATTTATTACATTTTATGCATTTAATATAATAATAGGATGAGATGTTATATTAAATATAATAATAATACATATGTATTGTACTTTTATCCTTATTATTATTATTATTATTCCCTTTCAGGGGGGAAAGGGTGGGGTATAAATATTGGAAATAAATAAATAAATATTATTAAAGCTCACTCAATAATTATAAATAAATATAATAAATACACATGTATTATACTCTTATCCCTATTATTAATAATAATAATATAATAATAAACATAATATAATAATAAATATATCATATGTATTAAAATGCAAATTTATTACACTCGTACGCCTATTATTACTATTATTATATATCCCCTAATAATAATAATAATAATAATAATAATAATACATATAATATAATAAATAAAAATTCTCTTATCCCAATCATTACTATTATGTCTCCCAATAATAATATATAATATATATAATATTATACAGATATATCACACTCTTATCCCTATTATTACTATGTTTCCCAATAATAGTAATAATAATTATATAATACATAATATATTATACTCTTATCCATATTACTATTATTATTATATATTAATCTCAACAATAATAATAAATTAAATATAATAAATAGAAATGTATTATACTCTTATCCTTATTATTATATATCTTCCAATAATAATAATAATAATAAATTAAATACAATAAAAGATATTCTTATCATATATATATATATATATCAATTATAAGAAGTAACATATAAAAATATAAATTTATTATTATACTCTTATCCATATTATTATTATATATCTCAATAATAATAATAATAATAATAATAATAAATTAAATATAATAAATAGAAATGTATTATACTCTTATCCCTATTATTGCTAATAATAAATATATAATAAATAATATAATATTATACCCTTATCCGTATCATTATTATATATTAATCTCAACAATAATAATAAATTAAATATAATAAATAGAAATGTATTATACTCTTATCCCTATTATTATATATATTCCAATAATAATAATAATAAATTAAATACAATAAAATATATCCTTATCCATATATATATATAATTAAATATAATAAATAGAAATGTATTATACTCTTATCCCTATTATTATTATTATTATATATCTCAATTATAATAATAAATAAAAATATAATAAATATAAATTATTATTATTATTATTATTATTATTATTGTTGCTACTCTGCTTCCCATCCTCCCCAACCCAGACTCACGTGGGGCAGAGGCGACTGGATTGCCCAGAAAGGCAACCAATAGCAGGACCAAGGCAGAAAAGGCCAGGACGGAAGAGGAGGAGGAGGAGGAGGATTTCATGGTTCCTGTTCTGGCTCGAAGGAGGATAATAAGGCTGGAGTGATTTCTTTGCAGAGCCTCCAAGTTCGAATCTGTGGCTTCTCTTTTTCCCGCGGTTTTTATAGGTGGTGGCGCGGGATTTCCCACTAGGGGGCGTGGCTAGTGACGTCACCCGCGGGAAACAGCCCCGCCCCCTCTTGCAGAGGATTTTGCAGAGCCAGAAAGGGAATTCCCTCTCTGTGACAATAGAGGATCTTTTTCATTATCACATGTCCTGTTGCTTTAATACATGCTGCATAGTACCCAATAGATGCATAGTAATATAATATAATATAATATAATATAATAATATAATATATAATAATACCATATAATATAATATAATAAATATACTATAATACATGCCGCATAGTATCCAATAGATGCATAGTAATATAATATAATATAATAAATATAATATAATATATAATAATACCATATAATATAATATAATATAATAAATATAATATAATATATAATAATATA
>NW_026844589.1:6038254-6050754 GCF_025583915.1 Anolis sagrei ordinatus | reverse complement strand
GGGAAGAATAAAGAGATTTTGGAAAACATTCAGTGCGTCTGCACTGCAGAATTAGCACAGTTTGAGACCACTTTCATAGCCATGGCTGAATGCTATGGAATGATGGGAGTTGTCACCTGACAAAGAGTAATGGTGCTTTGCCCGAAACTCCCATTTTGGCAACGGCTGCATTTTTATTGTCCATCTAGTATATTCTCAAAAAAGAGAAGAAAGGGGGAAGAAGGGACTCAGCAGCAAGGATGCAAATCAGCCAGAGATGGGGAAAGAAGGGCCCAGGAAATTGACTTTTCTGCAGCCCTAAAAATAGAAGGAAGGGGCGACTCTTCTTCCCTGAAAATCCTTCCCTAATCACTATTCTCTCTCTCTCTTTCTTTCTTTCTTCCTTTCTTTCCTTCCTTCCTTCCTTTCCATAGCAACAGAGTGAGTTCCTGGAAGGGGACCTGCGCATACTTGTGACTCATGGGCCCAAAGCGGAGGAAAGCATTGACGCAGCAGAAAGAGAAAAGAAGAGTGAAAAGTGCAAGGCCTTCCTCTGAAAAAGGGGCCCCCGTCCGTGACTGGGCAGAAAGCGCCCACTACATGACTCCCTAGACATGACTATGGGCCTTGTCATGCACTCCAATGGGAGAGAGGGGTGGGGGGGGGGCTCCCTTCCTTCTGGGAAGAGGCCCTCAAAGGCATTTACAAGAAGGAGCCCCCCTTCCTTGAGTTTCCTTTGGGAGAGATAGTCCCTGATATTCCTTCCTTCCCTCTTTCATTCCTTCTTTCATTCCCCTTTCTTCCTTCCTTTTTTTCTTCCCTCCTTTCCCTTTTTTCTTCCTTCTTTCATTCATACCCTCTTTCCTTCCTTCCTTCCCTCCATTCTTCCCTTCTTCTTTCCCTCTTTCCTTTCTCCTTTCATTCCCGCTTATATTCCTTCCTTCCTTCTTTCATTCATTCCCTCTTTCTTTCCTTCCTTAATTTCCTCTTTCATTCCTTCCTTCCTTCCCTCTTTCATTCCCTCTTTCTTTCCTTTCTTCGTTTCCTCTTTCCTTCCTTCCTTTTTCCTTCTGTCTTTCATTCCCTTTCGTTTGTTCATTCGTTCGTTCCTTCCCTCCTTCCTTCTTTCCCTCTTTCCTTTCCTCTTTCCTTACTTCTTTCATTCCCTCTGTCCTTCCCTATTTCATTCCTTCCTTCTTTCATTCCCTCTTTCCTTCCCTTTTGTTCGTTCCTTCCTTCCTTCCCTCCTTCCTTCTTTCCCTTTCCTCTTTCCTTACTTCTTTCATTCCCTCTGTCCTTCCCTTTCATTCCTTCCTTCTTTCACTCCCTCTTTCCTTCCCTTTCGTTCCTTCCTTCCTTTCCTCCTTCCTTCTATCCCTTTCCTTTCCTCTTTCATTACTTCTTTCATTCCCTCTGTCCTTCCCTCTTTCATTCCTTCCTTCTTTCATTCCCTTTCCTTCCCTTTCATTCGTTCCTTCCTTCCTTCCCTCCTTCCTTCTTTCCCTTTCCTTCTCTTTCCTTACTTCTTCATTCCCTCTGCCTTCCCTCTTTCCTTCCTTCCTTCTTTCATTCCCTCTTTCCTTCCCTTTCGTTCGTTCGTTCCTTCCCTCCTTCCTTCTTTCCCTCTTTCATTTCCTCTTTCCTTCCTTCTTTCATTCCCTCTGTCCTTCCCTCTTTCCTTCCTTCCTTCCTTCCTTCCTCTTTCCTTTTTCCTTCTTTTATTCCTCCTCCTTCCTTCTCCCTCTTTCTTCCTTCCTTCCTTCCTTCCCTCCTTCCTTCTTCCCTCTTTCCTTCCTTCCTTTTTCCTTTCCTTCCCTTTCGTTCGTTCGTTCCTTCCCTCCTTCCTTCTTTCCCTCTTTCATTTCCTCTTTCCTTCCTTCTTTCATTCCCTCTGTCCTTCCCTCTTTCATTCCTTCCTTCTTTCATTCCCTTTCCTTCCCTTTCATTCGTTCCTTCCTTCCTTCCCTCCTTCCTTCTTTCCCTCTTTCCTTTCCTCTTTCCTTACTTCTTTCATTCCCTCTGCCTTCCCTCTTTCCTTCCTTCTTTCATTCCCTCTTTCCTTCCTTTCGTTCGTTCGTTCCTTCCCTCCTTACTTCTTTCCCTCTTTCATTTCCTCTTTCCTTCCTTCTTTCATTCCCTCTGTCCTTCCCTCTTTCCTTCCTTCCTTCCTTCCTTCCTCCTTCCCTCTTTCCTTCTTTTATCCCCTCTTCCTTCTTTCCCTCTTTCTTTCCCTTTCATTCCTTCCCTCCGTCCTTCCCTCCTTTCTTGCTTCCCCCCCCCCCCCCCACTGTCCCTCCTTCCTCCCACTGTGATGTCATCCATCCCATCCCTTCTTCCTCTCCCTTCTTCCTGGCATCTGGACCTTCCCAATCCTCCAGCGCCAGATGTTCCTCCAGGCAGATGTGAATCGGATCCCATTTCCCCAAAGCCTCAGGCCCTGAGTCACTGCGTCTTCTTTGTCTTCCATCATTTCCCATCACCTCTCTCCCTTTTCCTTCCCTCCTGAAAGAAGGAACAAAAGAGAGAAGGAAAGAGAATGAAAGAAGGAGGGAAGGAATAGCAAGGAAGAGGAGGAAAGGGAAGGAGGGAGGGAAAAGAACACAAGAAGGAAAGGAAGAAGGGAGGGAGGGAGGGAGGGAGGGACAAAAAATGGAAGGAAAATAAAACAAGAAAGTGAAGGGAAAGAAGAAAGGAAAAAAAGACAAGAAGGAAGGAAGGGATAAAGAAGGAAAGAAAGAAAAGGAACACAAGAAGGACGGGACAAACGAAAGGAGGAAAAAAAGAAGGGAAAAGAACACAAGAAGGAGGGAAAGGATGAAGGAAGGAAGGAAGGGAAAAAACACAAGAAGGAAGGAAAGGATGAAGGAAAGAAAGAAGGGAAAGGATGAAGGAAGGAAGGAAAGAAGAAAAAAAACCCAAGAGGGAAGGAAAGGATGAAGGAAAGAAAGAAGGGAAAAGAACACAAGAAGGAGGGAAAGGATGAAGGAAGGAAGGAAAGAAGAAAAAAAACCCAAGAGGGAAGGAAAGGATGAAGGAAAGAAAGAAGGGAAAAGAACACAAGAAGGAGGGAAAGGATGAAGGAAGGAAGGAAAGAAGAAAAAAAACCCAAGAGGGAAGGAAAGGATGAAGGAAAGAAAGAAGGGAAGGGAAAAGAACACAAGAAGGAGGGAAAGAAGAACGAAGGAAGGAAGGAAGGGAAAAAACACAAGAAGGAAGGAAAGGATGAAGGAAGGAAAGAAGGGAAAAGAACACAAGAAGGAAGAAAATGATGAAGGAAGGAAAGAAAGGATAGAGGGAAGGAAGGGAAGAAGGAGGGAGTGAAGGAAGGCGGTAAGGAAGGAAGGGCTATAACTCATAGGGCTATAATCATTGTGCTATTATTATTATTATTATTATTATTATTATTATTATTGTGTATTTTAACTTATTGGAAATATAATTAAGAGAGAAATGGATACCACTGGAAAGTAATCCACAAACATTACATTAGAACAGAACACAACCTCTGTTACAATCACTCAGGAGACCTTCGTGTAGAATCACAGAATCGTGAAGGGACCCCAAAAGGACATCTAGTCCAACCCCATCAAGGAAGGCACCATTCAATCCCTCCCAACAGATGGCCAGATCCAGATTCTGTTTTCAAACCCCCCCAGAGGAGGAGACTCCAACACATTCCCAGTCAGTCTATACCCCTCTAGGTTTGGAAGGGGCCTAGCAAAGCCCTCCTGGCAGATGGCCACCGCATTAAAACGCCCAGAGGCTATTTCTAAGAAGAATGGAAACTGATAACTGCAAAAAACCAACTGTTCTAAAAGAAGAGTATTGCAACTGATGCAACCGCTTCTTCCTTCCTGGAAAATGCCAGCTCACGCGTCTCCTCTTCACTCATTCGGTGAAGAAATCGCCAAGCCGGGGATGCCTTCGGAGGAAACCGGTTTCGCCCACAAAAGCCCTTTCTGGAGAAGCCCAGAAACCAAGACAGGGTGGCCATCATGGCGCAATGGGGAATGACGCAAGCCCTCCTCGTTGGGGTCAAGAGTCTTCTCTTCCCAAAGAGGAGAAGAGGGAATCTATCCATACACATAATATAAGTAGAGATATGTATGTGTGTATGGAGCTTACACAGACAGGCTCCTTCCTCCACAAACAGCTCTAGCGCCCTCCACTCAGGAGCCACCAAAGGCCCTCTCTCCAACAACATTGCAGGTTATGGTGAGTGCCGTAAACATGTCCAAAGTCCTCCACACACACCACACTGCCCACCACCCAAGTCAAGGCTTCCATTCGGGGACCATTCCATCCTAGATTTTCTGTTTCCTCCGCCACAGGCATCCCAGTGTTCCTTTCTCTCTCTCTCTATTGGTGTGGAATTTGCATGACCCCACCCACTGCCTCTCCCTTATATGTGTTTCCTCCACCACAGTTATCCCAGTGTTCCTTTCTCCCTCTCTAATGGTGTGGAATTTCCATGACCCTGCGCACTGCCTCTCCCTTATATGTGTTTCCTCCACCACAGTCATCCCAGTGTTCCTTTCTCTCTCTCCATTGGTTTGGAATTTGCATGACCCTGTCCACTGCCTCTCTCTTATATGTGTTTCCTCCACCACAGTCATCCCAGTGTTCCTTTCTCCCTTTCTATTGGTGTGGAATTTGCATGACCCTGCCCACTACCTCTCCCTTATATGGGTTTCCTCCACCACAGACATCCCAGTGTTTCTTACTCTCTCCATTGGTGTGGAATTTGCATGACCCTGCCCACTACCTCTCCCTTATATGGGTTTCCTCCACCACAAACATCCCAGTGTTCCTTTCTCCCTCTCTATTGGTGTGGAATTTGCATGACCCTGCCCACTGCCTCTCCCTTATATGTGTTTCCTCCACCACAGTCATCCCAGTGTTCCTTTCTCTCTCTTCATCAGCGTGGAATTTGCATGCCCCGCCCACTCCCTAGATTTTATATATTTCCTCCATCACAGACATCCCAGTGTTTCTGACTCTCCATTGTTGTGGAATTTGCATGATCCCGCCCACTGCCTCTCACTTATATGTGTTTCCTCCACCACAGACATCCCTGTGTTTCTTACTCTCTCCATTGGTGTGGAATTTGCATGTCCCGCCCACTACCTCTCCCTTCACCACAGACATCCCAGTGTTTCTTACTTTCTCCATTGGTGTGGAATTTGCATGTCCCGCCCACTACCTCTCCCTTATATGTGTTTCCTCCACCACAGACATCCCAGTGTTTCTTACTCTCTCCATTGGTGTGGAATTTGCACTGCCTCTCCCTTAACCGGTTCCTATTCTTTTCTATGGCACACAGCAAACAGAGGAATTGATTAGTCAATGTACATACTGGAGAGTTTGGGGGAGAATTCACCATGATTTATAGGCGTTGTAGGTCCTGGGATGTATAGTTCACCTGCAATCTCAGAGCACTCCGAACGCCACCAAAGATGGAGCTAGAACTAGCTTGGTACACAGAACCCCTATGACCAAAAAACACATTGGAGATCTTTAGAGGGATTGATGGGAGTTGTAGTTCACCTACACCCAGAGCGCACTATGAATCCAAACAGTAATGGATCTGGACCAAACTTGGCATGCATACCCAATAAGCCCAAAATTTGAATACTGATGCGTTTGGACGGGAATTGGCCTGGACATTTCGGAGTTGTAAGTAATGGGATGTATAGTTCACCTGCAATCAAGGAGCCCTCTGAACTTGACCAAAGATGGAATTGGACCAAACTTGGAACTCAGAGCCTGCATGACCAGCAGAAAATACTGGAGGTCTTTGGGGAAAATTCAGCTTGATTTGGGGGAGTTGTAGTTCACCTACATCTAGAACCCAAACACCGATGGATCTGGACCAAACTTATCTAAATGGATTTGAGCCTCGTAAGGCCCCTTGGAGTCCTTTCAATGAGTGGTGTTCTGTGGAAGGCGCTCAGATGACCCTTTGCCCGCTTCTCCGATGAGACTCGCCTCTCGATTCTCTCAGAATAGAAAAGATGAATCACTTCCCAGTGGAAACAGTGCCCAACAGACCACCAGTGACATTGACATCATCACCATCAACTATAATACATACATACATATATGATAAATATGCATGTATGTCGTTCACCCGCATCCTCATCCCCATTTCTGGTAAATACTAGCCTTACAAAAGACCTATATATCACCTGTGCAAAGTTGTCACCCACCTCGATCCATGAGGAGAGGCAGGGAAGAAATAAAATAATAATAATAACAATAATAATATATAATATTATATATTATATTATATATAATATAGGAGATTCCATCTGAACATTAAGAAAAACTTCCTGACTGTGAGAGCTGTTCAGCAGTGGAACTCTCTGCCCCATAGTGTGGTGGAGGCTCCTTCTTTGGAGGCTTTTAAGCAGAGGCTGGATGGCCATCTGTCAGGGGTGCTTTGAATGGAATATTCCTGCTTCTTGGCAGGGGGTTGGACTGGATGGCCACGAGGTCTCTTCCAACTCTATGTTTCTATGATTCTATATTATTACATTATAATTAAAGGAATAATTATTATTATTCATAATAATAAATGTATTATTACATTATAATTGAAGGAATAATAATTATTATTCATAATAATAAAAATATATTATTACATTATAATTAAAGGAATAATAATTATTATTCATAATAATAATAAATATATTATTACATTATAATTAAAGGAATAATAATAATAATTATTATTATTATTAATAATAAATACATTATTACATTATAATTAAAGGAATAATAATTATTCATAATAATAAATGTATTATTACATTATAATTGAAGGAATAATTATTATTATTCATAATAAAAATATATTATTACATTATAATTAAAGGAATAAATATTATTATTCATAATAATAATAAATATATTATTACATTATAATTAAAGGAATAATAATTATTATTATTATTAATAATAATAAATACATTATTACATTATAATTAAAGGAATAATAATTATTCATAATAATAAATGTATTATTACATTATAATTGAAGGAATAATTATTATTATTCATAATAAAAATATATTATTACATTATAATTAAAGGAATAAATATTATTATTCATAATAAATAAATATATTATTACATTATAATTAAAGTAATAATAATTATATTATTATCTATTTATTATTATTATTATTATTATTATTATTATTATTATTATTATTATTATTAGGAAATGCAGCACTATATAGGTGAAGAGGCAATGTAGAAATACCTGGCTATTCTAAAGGCAAATAGGGCCTATATTGGGGTTATGCATCTATTAAGAAGAAGGAAGAGAAGGAAATGGAGAAGCAAAAGAAGGAGAAGGAGGAGAATGAGAAGAAGGACATGAAGAAGAAAGTGAAAGAAGGATGAGAAGGCTAGAAGGAGAAGAAAGAGAAGGAAATGGAGAAACAAAAGAAGGAAGAAGAGAAAGAGAAGGAGAAGATGATGGAAAAGAAAGATGTTTGCATATTTTGAATGATGTGGTCATACTTTTCATTGTAAGCCGCATTGGGAGGAGAAGAAAAAAAGAGGAGAAGGAAAGAGAGAAGGAAAAGAAGAAGGAAAAGCAGGGGAAGGAAGAGAAGGAAAAAAGAAAGAAGACAGAGAAGAAGAGAAACAAAAGAAGGAATTGAAAGGGTAGGAAATGGAGAAGGAGGAAAAGGAGGAGAAAGAAGAGAAGAAAGAGAAGGAGAAGAAAGAGGAGAAGGAGGTGAAGGAAAAGAAAGAATAGAAAGAGTGGGAAATGGAGAAAGTAGAGGAGAAAAGAAGCAACTGAAAGAGTAGAAGGAAAAAACAAAGAGAAGGTGAAGAAAGACTATAAAAAGTAGCAAATGGAGAAGGAAGAGGAGGAGGAAAAAGAGGAGAACGATGACAAGAGAAAGAAGAGAAGAACGAGTAGGAGAAGAAAGCCAAGGTAGGAAATGGAAAAAGAAGAGGAAGAGAGGAGAAGGAAGAGAAGGGGAAGAAGGATTAGAAAGAGTAGGAATTGGAGAAGGAAGATGAGGAGGAAAAAGAGGAGAAGAAAGAGAAGGAGAAAATAAAGAAGAAAGCAAAGGAAGAGAAGGAGAAGAATTAATAGAAAGAGTAGGAAATAGAAAAGAAAGAGGAGTAGAAGGAGAAGGAAGACAAGAAGATGAAAAAGAAGGAGAAAGAAAAGGAGGCGAAAGAAGGGAAGGAGAAGGAAGAGAAGGAGACTTTTGGGCCCTCCTTTGCTTTTCTCTCTTTCCGTGATCTGACATCCGTGATGATGCCGCCGTCACCCTCTGGTGTGGAAAGGCTCCCCTTCTTCTTCTTTGCACGTACTCCGCCGTGGGTTTCCTCACCTTTTCCTGCCCTGACTTCTCCTTTTCCGTCCAAGTCACTTGCTCCGTGACATCAGCTCCTCACTCAGGTTTCCTGGAGAACATTGAGAGTGAGGTCTTCTCCGAAACCTGGCCAGGATGTGGCCTCCGTCCGCCAGGCATAAAAGGAAGGCCCTTCAGGTAGGTCTTGAACAGAAGGAGACCACAAGACATCTCCAGCATCCTCTTTGCTCGCTTCTCCATCCACGATGAAGGTCTCCTCCGTCTTCACCATCCTCCTCGTCTTGATGGCTTCCTTCTTCATGACATTTGCAGCCCCTTGTAAGTCAAAGCCTCCCCATTTGATAGACAGGGATTAGAGAGAAAGAGTGATGATAAATGTAGATAGATACATACATACACACACCACACACACACACACATATGTATGTATATATATATATATATAGAGAGAGAGAGAGAGAGAGAGAGAGAGACATAGGGCTGAACTGGATGACCGCTGGGATCTCTTCCAATTCTAGGATTCAATGAGATCGATAGAGCAGATAGATAGATAGATAGATAGATAGATAGATGAATACATAGATGATGATAGATAGATAGAAAGATAGATAGATAGATAGCTGAGTAGATAGACGGAGGGGATGGATGGATAGATGGATAGATGGATAGATGGATAGATGGATAGATGGATAGATAGATAGATAGATAGATAGATAGATAGATAGACAGACAGACTGACAGACAGACAGACAGATAGATAGCTGAGTAGATAGACAGAGGGATGGACAGATGGATAACTGAGTAGATAGACGGATGGATAACTGAGTAGATAGATGGACAGACGGATGGACGAACAGACAGACAGATAGCTAAGTAAATGGATGGATGGATAATAGATAGATAGATAGATAGATAGATAGACAGACTGACAGACAGACAGACAGATAGATAGATAGCTGAGTAGATAAGACAGAGGGATGGACAGATGGATAACTGAGTAGATAGATGGACGGATGGATAACTGAGTAGACAGACGGACAGACGGATGGATGGATAACTGAGTAGATAGACGGACAGACAGCTGGACGAACAGACAGACAGATAGCTGAGTAAATGGATGGATGGATAATAGATAGATAGATAGATAGATAGATAGATAGATAGATAGCTGAGTAGATAGACGAACGGATGGATGGATAACTGAGTACATAGACGGATGGATGGATGACGGACTGAGTAGATATAGAGATGGACAGACGGATGGATAGACAGAGAGACAGACAGATAGCTGAGTAAATGGATGGATGGATGGATAATAGATAGATAGATAGATAGATAGATAGATAGATAGATAGATAGATAGATAGATAGCTGAGTAGATAAACGGACCGATGGATGGATAACTGCGTACATAGACGGATGGATGGACGGACGGACAGACGGATGGCTGACTGACTGAGTAGTAGATATACAGACGGGCAGATGCACGGACAGACAGAGAGACAGACAGATAGCTGTGTAAATGGATGGATGGATAGATAGATAGATAGATAGATAGATGAGTAGATAGAAGGATGGATGGATGGATGTTTAGATAGATAGCTGAGTAGATATACAATAGGACAGACGGACGGACGGACAGACAGACTGATAGATAGCTGAGTAAATAGATGGACGGACGGACAGAGATACATACATTGGGGTTGGAATGTCCTTTGGGGTCCTTTCCAGCTCTAGGATTCTATGCTACAATTCTCTCTCTCTCTCAATCCTTTCTATGTCTCTCTAAGTCATCTCTATATCTCAATCATTTCCAGATGGACCCAACACCTCTCCTTGCTGCCCCAAGAACCAGTCTGCCCCATTCTCAAGGCCCATCAACTTGGTGGGATATTTCCGCACTGGTGGACACTGCGCCTTGCCTTCCATTGTGTAAGTGGGGCCAAAGTGAGGGGCATGATGGGCGTCCAGATAGATAAATAGATTGATTGATTGATAAAGATACATACACATATACATACATAGAGGTGGATTGGATTTCCTTTGGGGTCTCTTCTCACTCTAATATTCAATGAGATAGACAGACAGGTTGGTAGGTTGGTTGGTTGATAGAGATACATACACAGGGCTGGACTGGATGGCCTTTGGGGTCTCTTCCAATATTGGGATTCAGTGAGATAGATAGTTGAGTAGATAGATAAATAATTAGATATACATACGTATATACATAATGGGGTTGGACTAGATGACCTTTGGAGATCTCTTCCAATTCCAGGATTCAATGAGATAGATAAATGATAGATAGATAGATAGATAGATAGATAGATAGATAGATAGATATAGACACACATATATTCATACATATTGACCTTTCTCCTCCTTCCTCTCTTTCATAGGTTGCTATTAAAGAAAGGCGCCCAGGTCTGTGTTGACCCCCAGGCTGAATGGGTCAAGAAGACCATTGCCGATTTCAATGGTGGGAAGGAGTGATGGTTCCTGACATCCTATTATTGTTGTTGTTGTTTTGTTGTTGTTATTTACTGAACTAGGCTCCATTCTGCTCTTCCAAACACTGGGAAACCCTTCTGCAATCAAGAAAAGTGTTGTCTACTCCTTTGGATGGCCCTCTGTCAGGAGGGATTGGATGGTGTCCTCCTGTGATAACATGACATATGTTACCTCAAAGATATCTATCGTATCTATGGCAGAATGGGGAAGGGCTGGATGATCTTTGGGGTCTCTAAAACTCTAGGATTCAATGAGATAGATAGATAGATAGATAGACAGACAGACAGACAGACAGACAGACAGACAGATAGATAGATAGATAGATAGATAGATAGATAGATAGATAGATAGATAGATCAATTGATCAATAGACAGGCAGACATATAGATTCCTAGACTTGGAAGAGACCCCAAGGGTCATCCAGTCTGACCAATAAGAGATAGATAGCTATAGATAGATAGAAAGATGAATAGATAGATATAGCTGGATAGATAGAAACCCAGAGTTTGAAGAGACCCCAAAGAAGATCATCCAGTCTGGCCCATTACAGATAGATAGATAGATAGATAGATAGATAGATAGATAGATAGATAGATAGATAGATAGATAGATTCTTAGTGTTGGAGGGAAACCCAAGGGACATCCAGCCTAATCCCTATCATGAGTGTATGGACTGATGGATGGATGGATGGATGGATGATAGACCCAAAGGCCATCCCACCAAGCAGCAAGACACAATTCGATCTCTCCCGGCAGATGGCCAAACAAGCCTTTGCTTGAATCTCTTGCAACAGAGGAACCTATTCAGGAGGGTAGGCCTGATTGCTTTTGGCCCCTTGGTGTGACCTTTGCCCTCTTGCTTGTCTTGCAGCCAAGAGACACTCCTGGCTTTGAGGCTGGATGACCATCTGTTGGGAGGGATTGAACTGTGTCTCTGCAGAGACCGCCCCGCCCGCTGAACTCTTTGCAAACTCTCAAGCAATTGGTTTCCAGAAATCTCGGCCAACATGTGCAGGGAAGGAATGCATCATCGCTCTCGCCCTCCCTCCCTCCTTCTCGTATTTCTCCAAAATTGGCCCATTGTGCGCACAAACTCCTATTTTGCAAAAAAATTAAAATAATCGAGAAGCGATTGCAGAATCTACTCGACTTTCGTCCGGCTTCACTTCCTCCCCGGAGGCTTATTAAAATTCTCCAGACTGGGCAGAAAATTGGGTCCGGATTTCATCATCATCCCCATCATCATCATCATCACTCCCCCCCCCCCCCCCCCCCCTCGAGGTCAAGGGGATATAAGGCGGGAGCGGCTTGGGATGCTCACTCGGGATCCCCACATCAGCCTCCTCTTCCTCGGTCCTTCTGTCTCCTTGGCATCAAAAGCAAGATGAACTCCTCCGTGATGATCGCTCTCCTCTTGGCCTCGGCCACCATCTCCACCCAGGGCCAGGTCCACTCCGCAGGTAAGCTTCCCCCCTGGCTTCGCTTCTGGGGACTTAGCTCCAGTTGGAGGAGCCAGGTATTCCTCTGCTGCCTCTTTACCTATTCTGTGCTGCCTTTCCCCTACTGCACTTCCTTCACTTCCTTCCCCTCCTTCTTCTTTTCCTTCTCCCCATCTGCATTTCCCCACTGCCATTTCCTTCTCTTCCTTCTCCATGCCCTAATCTTTCT